>JAWNNV010000063.1:0-135005 GCA_035044485.1 Scaptomyza reducta
ATGAACCGTGTTAATTGTAAAAATTAAGTTAGGAAATTTTAGTTCAAATACAAATTGCTTAACATTTATTCTGCTGCAAAAAAAAAAAGCCAGAGAGAAACTTGATATCGAGTTCGAACTTATTAAAAACTTGTTTTCAATTTACACCTTGTTGACTTTTAGCCAAACACACAACAAGAACAGAAAACATATCGACTGCAATTTGTAAAATGTAAAAAATTGTTGTACGATTTTTCGTTTGATTTTTATTTATTTACGGCATTACATCAACCAAACAAAGTTGATTTAAATTTTTTATATTTGTTGCACACATGCATGTATGTTGTTGTTGTTGTTGTAGGTGAAAGGTTTATGTAATTGTATCCGACTATTTGATACAGGACTCCCTCTGTGAGTGTGTGTTGCACATTGTTGGATTGCTGGCAGTCGATTTCATTAACAAGCAACTCTGTATGTTGCAAGAACAGTAATTAAAATTATATTTGTTACGTTTTCGCAATGCTAAAGTCTTGTGAATGTGTGTGTGTGTGTGTGCGTGTGTGTGTGTATAGATGTGTATTCAAAAGCATAGTTTAGTTTCTGTTTACATTCTGGCGGTTCTTATCTCATTTTAATTAGTTCAAACAATTCAAAGGCCTTGCGTTGGAAGTTATTTTAAGTGAACATTGTATATTACGGCACTGTAGAGATAATGTTACTATATGTGATATACATGTATGTACATTTGATTTAACGTTCTTCATTCTGAACAAAAATAACGATACTTTGGCGAGTATCTCAAAAACAAATGCAGAACCAAATAAATGTAGCGGAAGAGAGATCGAGAAGTTCGAAAGTCAAATATATGAATGTAATTCAACTAATATATGTATGTTATCAAAGTGTCTTCTATACATTGACCTTATACTATATCGTGCAGCATCTAGGCATTTAAATATATATATATATATATATATATATTTTTGTATACGTATTAACTTTGGACAACTATGAGATCTGAAGGAAATTTCATTTATTTTTTAATTATTTACTGACTTTTCTATCTCTATTGTTTTGTTTATTTGTGTACCTTTTCTTTGTGTGTGTGTGTGCGCGTGTGTGTGACGTGCATTTGAAATACTTTTATATTCGTTTGTTGTATGCTACAATGCTGCAGATATTCAACAAGAAAACGAATCGCTTTGAGCACTTTGGCCCACGAGACGCGAACAAAACGTAAAGTGGTGGTGGTGTGTGTGTAAGTATGTGCTTGTGTGTGTTTGTAAGTATATGCTTGTGTGTGTGTGTGTGTGTGCTTGTGTTTGTGTTTTTTTGTAGTATTTGTGTGTACTTTGTTTATCATTAATTCGCATTTGAAATGTTTTGATTTAATGTTCGTCTTCGTGTTAATGAAATTTTTCTCTTTACATATATATATATATATATATATTTGTGTGAATGTAAATTTTGTGAAGAGTGTTTTATATTTTTCGTTTTTTGTTTTTGTCATGCATATTACAATTAGCTTACTTAAACAACAAACTGCCAAATACAAGAATTGTATGCGGGCTTGCGGCTGTGAAAATGTATTGACGTTGTTTGTATGTATTACAAAAAATTTATAATTTACATTTATATTATCAAGCTCGAGTTGTAAACATTCTACACAAAATTGAATATTATTTGCTGCATTCGTTTTGTTGTTTTTGGGATTATATTTGTATCTATACATGTACTCGAATATATATATATATATTTAACTACTGTATACGATTATGCACATTACCTTTATATATATATATATATATATATATGATAATACATACATACATTGATGTTTGTTGTTGTTGTTGTTACATCCACATTGTCGGAATAGCACATGCATATTTAATTATAATTAGTAAAATTTTGGCTTGACCAGATTAATCGTGTCAGGGCACATCGATGTGGCTTTAACTATTGTTTATCGTTTATACATTTTAATGAATACAAACTGAACTAAAATATACACATACATATATATTAATTACTTAGTGGCATGATAAACGTATTACTGTTTAAGTTTTTGGCTTTTTTTCTTTGTCGGTTATGGAAGAGCATTTCAAATTCTAGAAACTAAAGCGTCGTTCGGGCCAAAGCAATACCCAACGGACATAACAATCATGTTTAACATTTTTAAAAAACCGAGCATTTAAAACATTTGGCACCACCAAAAAAATATATCTGGCATTCAGCTTTTGTTGTACACTGTGTACTTTTTTGATATTGAGCTGGGCATTAAAACAATTTGTTGTTGTTTTTTTTTTTTTAAAGAGGATTCCAATTGGTTGAATCTATAACTAAAAAATCCTCTTGTTGAATGGCTAAAAAGTGTATATATATACGTTTATGTTTAAAATATATAATGTTTGTATATGTTTATCAGGTATATTACTTAGGATTTTCTAAATCTATCATTTCTCAATGTGACTACAGAGGATTATACAATGAGCAAAGGGTTTTCACTATAAATTTTTGGCATTTTGATGCTACTCTAAAATCATTTTTAAACTAAAAAAAAACGACAAAAATTCTCAAGCTCTGTACGAATATTAATCTTGATTATATTATATTTATATATATATTTTTTTTATATATATATTTTTTTTATATTTACATAAATGTTTGTTTATTTTATACATTTTTTGGAGAAGAGTTTTGGTCTAGAATCGTTTCATTTTTTTATGTTTGTTACATTTACCAAAAATTAGACTGAAGCTACTGAAGTTTATTTGTTAATGTTAGGAATGGGTTACCATGAATCTAAATTGTATACGACTAATTAAGCTACTTATGTGAGTTGTAATAAAATCATTATAAATCCATTTTTTTTTCATAACATTTTAAAGTTAACATAACATTCTCATATTCTCATGGGTTTCTTTTGTTTGTTTGTTGCTGTTGTTTTGATTCTACATAAATTGCTCGTGGATCGCTAGTACATACAGATATAGATACAAGTATATATATTTATATATATATATAGAATCAGCTTAATATAGTTTACGGCTTGGACTGCGACAGTCAATAGATTGTATATATATATTTTTTTTTTGGTTTTTTCTTTAAGGGAAGTTTGCTGCTTGGTACATGATATGAACAAAACGATTGCCACAGTGGTTTTTAAGTTCTATATTCATATAGATTTACTTCTTGTTTGTAATCTCTCTGTGTGAGGCAGCACAATCTATTGACCGGCAGGTGGCGCTGGTGCGCTTGCTTATGCTGTATTTACACCTGCGTACCATAATACTAGAGGGACACATATTCACCACTGGCGCCCTTATCGATACCATTCACCGATTCCGTCGCCTGCTGATGAGAGTCTTGCGAGGATTCAGATTCCATGGCAGCGGACTGCTCGTCGGATTCATTGAACAAGGTTTCGTTCTCATTGCCCAATCCACCGCTAGCTGTGATACGTCTGCCCATGTTGTCGTACTTGGGATAGGCAGAGCTATCGCCAGCTCCACTGCTCTTGCACAGAGGTCGCAGAGGCGTTGCCTCCGCAATGGGCGGTGTGCTGCAGGCGGAGGAGGAGGAGGGCACATTGTTGATGCAACTGACACAATTGGCGGCTGAAACTGGTGTTGCTATCGTCGTTGGATGATGACACTGGACGACGGCAGTGACCGCTGGCGGTGGTGGTGGCGGTGGCAGTTCCATGTCATTGCTGTTGGTACAATGAAAGGCACCCGTTTCCAGATTGTATGTCACAATCTCGTCATGTGGATAGAGATTGGTTGCACCGCCCGGTTGCAGGGAGGGTTCCTTCTTTAGAATGCCGCGACGAGCCGTGTGCCGTGGCAGGGTGGCAAAATGTGCCACAGCCTGACCGCCACCACCATCACTCGAACTGGATGCCGCCGAGGAATCACACTGGACATCCTGCATGCGCTTGGGTATGTTCAGCAGATCGGGATACATGTTAATGTCGGTGCCATCGAGCATATCCTGCGTGACAGATACGCGTATGAATATATTGCCAAAGGTGGGATTCGACACAATGTTCGAGCAGAACTCGGGCGGTGGTGGAAACACGCCCACATTCAACGGAAACTCCTCCGACAGCTGGGCATGTCCATGCGAATGGGCATGTGGATGCTGCAACTGATGCTGATGCTGATAGCTAGCCATGGACGTTGGCACTGAGATCATGCCACATGTGGGATCCTTTACCGTCATCAGCTGTTGTCGCATATGTTGGCCAACCTGAACCTGTCCAATCTGTTGCTGTTGTTGTTGCTGTTGCTGCTGTCGATGACTCTCGACCGCATGTATCTCGATCTGATTAAAGGCCAGGCTGGAATCTGTCTTATTGATGGAGCTCGGGTTGTTGTCAATGCCATAGCTATCGCCACGATCATTTGTTGTTGTCGTCACACTCGAATCGAGGAGCTTCTTTTCCTGATCATTAAAACTCACACTCGACTTAACACCCGCTTTATTGGTGTGCCGATGTTGTCGGGTTGTCCGTTTGCACAAACAAACCACAAACGAGATGGCAATGAGCAGGAACACGGTGCCAAAGATGCCCATGATCAAGCCAAAGTACCAGAACGTCTCCGGTGTCTTGACTAGGACATGTTGCACAATCTCGCTGAGATAAATGCTTATGTTCTGTGTCATCGATCCGACGACATTGCTGCCTGTACAGGCATAAGTTCCAGCATCCAGACTGCTCACATTGAACACGGTCAGGTTGCTCCAAAGCTTATCGGAAGCAATGCTCTCCGCATCGAAGAGCACATTATCATTGTCCAGGATCTTGCCATTTAGCTCCCAACTGACTTCGGGCAAGGGATCTCCGTAGACGAGACAACTGAATGTCGTATTGCTGCCAATGTCAATGTTGGTGACCTCCTCATTATTGAAGATCTCCACACGTGGCGGACAGCCGAAGAGTTCATCATCGACACTGTCCCAGGTGCGATCCTTCTGCGCCGGAGGACCCTTGCAGACAAGACTCACGGAGCTAAGGCGACTACTGACGTACCAACTACGAAATTTGCGTAGTTTACAATTACATTGCCAGGGATTTTCTTCCAGGGAAAGGGTTTTTAGGTTAGCCATGTGCTGGAAAACATATTCACTGAGGCTTTCCAACAGATTGTTCTTGAGATTGAGAAACTCCAACAGATTGAGATTAGCCAGCGACATGGGATCTATGTAGGAGATCAAACAATCATGCATGTCCAAAGTTCTTAGGTGTGGCAATATGGGAAACTGATAAGCCGCTAAACGCTTCAATGGATTCCCATTGAGATAGAGGATACGCAATCGATCATTGCCCATGAAGGTATCCTTATCAAGCATCTCCAACTTATTGTCGGACAGATCAATCTCGACGAGTATCTTGAGATTGCGAAAGCTTTCCTTGTGTATGTATTGGACCTCGGATTTCTTCAAATAAATGCGCTGCAGATTGAGCAAACCCAATGCAGAGAACTCCTCCCGATTCAGATATGGTATATGATTATCGTTCAGCACCAGAACCTGCAGCTCCGTGCTCAACGTTGTCGGTATGCTGGTCAATTGCAGTGAACTGCATATGGCCGACTTTTTGCCATTTGTCCACTTGCAGGTGCAGTTGGAGGCGCAACTCTGCGACCAGTCATCGGCCCACACTCCATCGAGTAGTGCCATCAGGCACAGAAGCCCAACCAGCTGCTGCCACACTGCAGGATACAAAAAATAAGAAGTGAGTATGAACAAAATGTGATAGCAGTGTGTGTGAGAGAGACAAAGGCTGGCATAAATACACACACAAAAAGTAATGATTGACGACCTTTTGGAGTGCAATCTTTTGTTTTTACCTAGCAGTTGGATGCTTCCCCTTCTGCTGCTGCTGGTGCTGCTGCTGCTGCTTTTTCTGCTTCTCCATTTGGCTGCCATGCTGCGGAATTGTGCCTGCCTGCCTCCTTCTCCACCCTTCGACCACCTTCCTGACTTGCACTGGGTGCTTGGGTGGTCGCGACCTCGCCAATTGATGACTCTAAATGGCTTTGGCTGATTCGATTGCCATGTTTCACATCATGTTGCCGTCGCTGGCGAAAAAGGTCTCCATTACATATTACTCGGCACCACTTTGGCTTTGGTTTTTCTCTTCGGAATACAGGCAAATTCCTTTCGTTGCACTCCCGACTACAGCTCAACTGCGACAGATTCTTATTGAATTTTGTTTTTGCGAATTTGCTTTTCTTGCTCCACTACACACACTTTGTCGCCACCTTCACTCCTTTCCCTCTGTTTTTCGCATCAGTGGCTTAACAAGTGTTGCCAAGCTGCAAAAAAAAAAGAAAACGATGAACAAAAATAAGTGAGAAGACGTAAGAAGGCTCTAGTCGCAAAATCCCGAATAGATGATACCCTGAAGACTATACTTTACGCGTGCAGTCAGTGCTGGCAAGTATGTATACTTGACTTAACTTCAATGCTCCACATCTCTGGTGTTTCTCAATCGATTTCAATAAAACTTTCACAGATTATCATTATTTCGATTAATGTTCCAAACGTCGTCTCAAAGTTTTCCAAATTCAAGATTTTGTTGTTATCGATAACATGTATATCGGAAACGGTAAGAGTTATCGAAAGTTTTAAATAAACTTGTACTGCCTAGGGATTAGGCGAGCTTATGTTCCAAATCTGAACTCTATAGCTCTCACACTCTCTGAAATCGACGGACGGATCTGAAGGACATGGCTATGTCGACTCGGCTTTTGATGCTGATCAAGAATTAATATACTTTATGGGGTCGGATATGCTTCCTTCTGCCTGTTACATACTTTTGCACAAAACCAATATACCCTTTTAAACCACTTTCAATGGAATAAGGGTATAAAAATCCATCGTTTAGGTATATATTTTGTTATGCAAAATGGGAAAAGGCTTAGAGAGCTAAATATTGTTAGTTCAAAGTCCTTCAACCTTTGATCTAAAGGCATTTGGAATTTATGAATATTAAAATGGTTATCAATATCGTAAACAGTTCGCAATCGAATTCAAATTGGCTGTGAGTAATTGGAAATTCAATAAAAATAATCAAAGTTGCGTGCTGAATAAGAATTAGATACTTTAAATATCCTTGCTTTCCGTTTGGCTTTACGTTTTGTATACGATTTTAAAAATAGTATACGCTAAATCTACATGAATTGTGTGAGATATAAAACTAAAAACCTTAATTTATAAGTCAAGCAATCTTAGAAAAGAAAAGTGGATATAGATTGAACATTTTGATGTAGAGAAAACAAGTATAAAATAAGCTGAAATGTTTTAAGCAAGTCACGAAATCTAAAGAGAAAAGTATAACAACATTAATACGAAATTGAGATTTAATTGCATTTTAAAAATGTTTCTTAGACGAAAGAATGTTCCAATCTGTAACTAACAAAGTTTTATCGACTCAACTCATGCCTTGACTTTTGCACTAAAATCAATTTACCGAACTTTAACACGAAAATTCTTGTTTCCTTTTTACATAAAAACTAGTTTGACGTGCTCAAAGGAAGAAAATGTATTTGGCAGAAACTGAGAAGCATACAGTTTCGATAACGAAAAACTTGATTCCTTCGTGTTGTAGTCAAAGCTGGCTCTTTAAATACTTAAATTTTACGAAAAGCTAAACTAAACGAAATCGGATTTTCTTACGAAATCATTTTAGGAACAATGCGCATTGTATGTGTGTCTGTGTATATGGTGGTTGTCGTTGTTGGTTTTGTTGTTGCTATGATTGTAATTGTAGTTGGCTCATTGGTAATCTCAATTTACCGAACCTCGGCCCTGTAAAATGGAATCCCAAACAATGGACAATGACCAATGGGCAATGGCCAAATGGTCAAATGGAATCGGTCCTTAGAGCAGTAGCTTTCAAAATTGACCATCAACAACAATTTGTAGTTTGTTGTTCGACTTGCCTTGGGTATTTAAGGATGTAGGGTGGAGGGGGTGAAAGGTTGACTAACTCATGCCACTTGTGTGCAACAGAACACAACAGAGAAACAATGCGGCGCACCAAGCGTGCCACCGTGCCCCACTCACCCTCCCACAACGTTACCAGCAAAGGCGTCTTTACAAAATCAGCATCAAAAGCCTGTCGAATGCTGCTTTTTCTCTTCTTTTTTTTTCAGTAATTTTTTTTTGTTTGTTTTTTTGTTTACGCTTCAACGTGAGTGGTCGGGGCGGGCGGGGAGGTTGGTCGCAATGAGGCAAAAAGTGAAAAAGGAAAACTGCAAACTGCTGAATTACCCACCTACACACACACACACACATATACAGGCAGACACACAATGAAAATGTAAAACGCTCTGAAGGTTCATTTGTCAATTTGCCATTTGAATTTGTATTTGTGAAATTCACTTGGCCGCTTTTGCGCTTTATCGTGCGCCCAGCACCCTTGGCAAACTCATTCATAGACACCGCCCGAAACACAAACACACATTCTATCCCTTATACTCTATCATTTTCCCTCTCTCTCTCTCTTTCGCCATCTATTTTTCTCACTGACTTGGCTAAGATGCTTTTGCCAATGCGGATAATATTTCCTGTGCCAGTGCAGCAGTTGGCATCAGCAGCAACAGCAATTGCAACGGCTGCGCTGACGTTCAGGATTCGTTTTGTCCCGTTACATACTTATACCCTTCATCCTTCTACACTTCACTTCACGTTTTCGTTTCGTTTCGTTTGCTGGCAATTCAACTGATTTTTCCACAGCCAAATGCCAAAGTGTATATCTATCTGTCTCTCTGCGCTCTGCTCGGCATCGTCGACATTTTTATTTGTGCAGCTTTATGAGCACACTCACAGACACAATCATACACATTCATACAGTCACTTGAAGAGATCCGCAGTGGCAGACACCAATACCAGCACTACTATTACATACTCTGGCCGTTTTCTCATTGATATATTCATAAATGTGGCACAGTGGGCCACAAAAGCCAACGCTAATTTAATGGCCAATTGCCAAAAGTATTTGAAATCGTTGCAACAAAAAAAAGAAAACTAAAATAAATATGAAAGAAAATATTATGATAGCATCTACGACTGCAGCCACATGTCGTAAACCAAATCAATTAACTGATTTTACCAACCAGATATCAAGACACAAAAATAGAATAGATATATAGTTAGATTATAAGTAGTCCAATTATGCTGTCAGCTGCAGTTAGTTAAACAGTTCGATACGGTTGCATATTACACGATTGTTAAGCTCTTACCATTTGTTGAAATAAGGTCAATAAAATCAGTTAGCAGTTGGCCAGCACCAATTGTCCGGTCAAGTGCCACACACACACAGTGCTGATGTGGAGCATCAGGCTCATAATTGGATTTATTTCTGCCTTAAACCAACAACATTTGTGATTGCCATTGTGCTAAAGTAATTAAGTTTAGCCAAGTGCAGACAGCAAACAAATAAACGTGCATTAAATATAGATATAAACATATATGTTTTCAAAACTAATAAGACTAAACTAGATTGAGAAAGATAGACGTCAAGTTACGCTGTGAGAAGATTTCACAATCTATAGTTAAAGTTGAACTAAAAATGTTTAAATAATAATATTTTTAGATATTTTTTCTGAACAAACAGCTTCATGCAATAACACTTCAGCAGCAATCAAACCAATTGAATCATTTAAAATGATGAAAGAGTGCTGTTAGACTGATCAAATATATATATTTATATACATATACATATATCCTGTATACATAGTTGCAAACAGTTGTTCTCTTTTAACTGCATAAATATTTTCTGCAACTTTATTTTAGCGAAAATTTTATTATGGCTGCAGCTTTTTGTAAAATTGAAAAGAATCAATTGCAATAAAGTGTGTTCATTTTTGTTTTGTGTGCCAGGGAATTAAAACACAAGCTCACAATACGCGAACTGTTGCATAACCTGATAACTTATTGAAGTCAAATTGGCATTATTTATGCAAAGACTTATAAAATCAACATTGACACAGAGCTCAAGTATTAAATATTAATTGCAATTGAAGTTGTTGCAAATGTTTTCAATTTGTTTTCAATTTATTGCTTGCAATGCGCATGAATACGCATAGCTATAATTAATTATTATAGTTAATTTAAGGCTCTTAAGTCTAGACTTTTGGCCAATCTTATGCGTGAGTAAATACAATTTATTTATTTGAGTGTTAAGCAAGTCAGCTCATGTCCATGGCCATAATTTAACATGTGAAATCTGTTGATTACTCCGCATAGCCTGGAGTAATTAACATGTGAGTGCAAGCGGACAATGATTGGGCTATTCGAATTCAAGACGAGAACCTAATAATTATAGTACATCTTAAGTTATGCATCGCAATTAGTTAATAAAGTTGCTTTAAGCTAATTGAACTCAAGTGTTCTGATAACAAAAATCTTTGCGATTATTTTTAGTTGTTTTTTTATCGATAAAAATCTTTTCTGGTAGGAATCATCCTTAAGCTACTTGAACTTAAGTGTTATGTTAACAAAAATCTTTCCGATTATTTTTTAGTGGTTTTTTAATCGATAAAAATCGTTCGTGGTAGGAATAATCCTTAAGCTACTGGAACTTAAGTGTTATGATAACAAAAATCTTTGCGATTATTTTTAGTTGTTTTTTATCGATAAAAATCATCCTTCAGCTACTTGAACTTAAGTGTTATGTTAACAAAAATCTTTCCGATTATTTTTTAGTGGTTTTTTTATCGATAAAATTCGTCCGTAGTAGGAATAATCTTTAAGCTACTTGAATTTAAGTTTTATGATAACAAAAATCTTTCTGATTATTTTTTTGTGTTTTTTATCGATAAAAATCATTCTTAAGCTACTTGAACTTAAGTGTTATGATAACAAAAATAAATTTTTTATCGATAAAAATCTTCCTTGGTAGGTATCATCCTTAAGCTACTTGAACTTAAGTGTTATGTTAACAAAAACCATTCCGATAATTTTTTTGTTCTTGTTTTTTTATCGATAAAATTCGTCCGTGGTAGGAATAATCATTAAGTTACTTGAATTTAAGTTTTATGATAACAAAAATCGTTCTGATTATTTTTTTGTGTTTTTTTTTATCGATAAAAATCATTCTTAAGCTACTTGAACTTAAGTGTTATGATAACAAAAATCTTTGCGACTATTTTTTTTTAAATTTTGTATCGATAAAAATCTTCCTTGGTAGGTATCATCCTTAAGCTACTTGAACTTAAGTGTTATGTTAACAAAAATCTTTCCGAATATTTTTTAGTAGTTATTATAGATTAAAATCATTTTGGGCAGGAATAATCCTTAGGTTACTTGAACTTAAGTGTTACGATAATAAAAATATTCCCGATTATTTTTTTTTTATTTTTATTGATTTTGTGGACAAATTTATGTTTATGTTTATCTTTTTTTATGTGCCTTTGTTGAATTCTAAGCGAAACCGCCAACTGTCAATCAACGTAACTTTTAAAAATGTAATTATTTATTGAGAAATGCGTCGACTAGTCCCAAAACAATCTAATTAAAAGCAAAAATACGTACACATGCTACAAACTCTCCTGAGACCTTTGATTTGTTTCACTTTGTCCATACTTTATAGCCAATCGACGTTTACGTGAACTATAAATAATTCATCACAAAAACACTTTTAGATGTGCTTCACATTAATTTTACTGTGCTAAGCTTTTAAATGGGGGAAACTTTTGACAAGTTTGTTGAGCTGTGGCACATGTAAATTAAACTTGCCACGCCCAGCTCATTTGTAAAACTAATCAAATTGCATGCTTCAACAACAAGTTCTGACAAAATGGAGGTGGTGCCACAGAAAAATAAAAAGAAAAAAAACACAAAAAATAGAAATGAAAAATGAAAAAACAGAAAATAAAATACATAAAACAAACAGAAAATTCATTGTTCAAGGACCAGCAATTAGAGGCGAGGCTCCACGCTGCATTACCAAATTAAAACTGAACTGAATAACAAAAAACTAAATAAACTTGCCGAGCAACAACAAAACAATATACTTATACTATATATATAGATGGTAGAAACTTTTTTAGTGTGTACCACGGTGCGTATGCAAATATATTTATATATATTTTGACTTTGCCACTTGGCAGCGCCTCTGCAAATGCCCCAAGCGGCGCCGCCCATTCACTTTATGGTTGTTGCCACTGCTGCTGGTGTTGCACGTGCGAATGTGCGTGCAAATGCAAATGGCGATAGAAAACTTTTTAAATTGAGCAAACATTAACGCCAACTCTACAAGAAAAAATTACAAAGAAAATAGACAAAAAAAACACACACACACACAAAAATATAAAAAGATGATGAAAAAGTGGAGCAAAGCAAGCGGCGGCTCTTATCGCAACCATTTTGTCGACTCGCCTATTTGTTGTGCTAAGGCATGGCGCAATCTTTCAAGGACAACAAGCCAAGTTTAAACTGCAAAAGTTGTGCTTAAGGAGCAACAGCAACAGAAGCTTGAAAAGAACTTGGCAGCAGCCAACAAATCCACATATAATCGGAAAATGTCACAGCAAAAATAAAATTAATGACATTTGGCCGCCACGGGCGCAGATTAGTGAGTGTGTTGGAGTTTTATTGCAAAGCGGAAATGGAAATGCTTACATACATATATAGATATATATAAACACAAACACACAATACACACACACACATACAGGACACTCTCAGAGGGCAATGCAATTATCTGTCAGCAAAGTGTGCGCTGTACGTGAGTGCAGAGAACAGCAGCAACAGTAGCTGTGAATAAAAATAGGACATACGCCTGTTGGAGGCCAGCAAAGCCAAACCCGAAGCTTAACCCATTGTTATACCCTGCACCCAGTGGGCATAAAGGGTATAATAAAGTCGCATGTTAAGTAACAATAGCAAAGGAAAGCGTTGTGAACCCATTTTTCTGGTTTCAAGTTCATTTCAGTTAATCGCTAAGCGATAAAAATCGATTACCGATACCAATAAAAGTGTTCTCACAGTATAAGCTTGGTTTTAGGGTATATCGCTAGTCGAGCTCTTTCAACTAGCGTAGTCATGTAGCATATTTGTTGTTGCCGCTGTTGTTGTTGTCGCTGTCAGTGCTTACAATTGCTTGCCCGTCGCGCTGGTCGTCCTGCATTTCCGTTCTGACGCTGCACCAAAGGCAGCGGTAGCTGCAACATCAGTTGCGCTGCACTTGGCTGCCATACAACTGAAAAGCATTTGAGTTGACAACGTTGCCGCCGTCGCCGTCGCCGTCGCCGTTCGACTCCAAGTCTCTTGCTACTGGCGCGCACAACAGAAATCATCGACGACAACGGCGACATGGACATGACCCCAGAGCAACGTGAAACAATTTGGGAGCCCGGCCAGTCTGTTTTGTGTGTTTGTTTGTATATGTGTGTGTGTGTGTGTGTGTGTGTATGTATTGAGCTGCCTGACGACCTGGCAGCCAGTATATTTGTGTATAACCGCAAAAATACACAACAACCGCAGCAGCAGGATGACGAGCAGAAGCAGTTGACCCAACAACAGCAGCAAGGAGCGAGCGACAATAAACACAATGATTGTACACATACACACACACACACTTATATTGCAAAAGATAACATATGTATGTGTGTGTGTATGTTTACATGGCAGTTATTTGTGTATGCATACATATTTAGCCACGACAGACAATTACAATACAAGCAAACGTGCAACAGAATGTGAAATGCCGCAACAGGAAGTGGTAGATACAACAGCGACTGAAGAATAAGACGACGACAACAACAACGTTGAAGTAAAACGAGAAGTAGTTGGAGATGGCAAAGAATGCAACAATGACAACGCAGCGAGCACTAAAGGACTAAGTCTAACACTCCGAAAGGAGCTTCTGTCTCTGGCGTTGAGTCCTCCTCCTCCTGCTGCTGGTGCTGCTACACACCGATAAGAAACTTGGCAAACGTGCAGCAGCCGAAAAGGAAGCGGCTAGCGATCTATTACGACAGCAAACACACATACATTCATCGTACATATACACTTACATTTAGTGTCTGGCGAGGTGTTATCTAAAGCTTCTAGAATCTATAAAAGTTCTTGCTTAAGAATTGGACTTTAAACCGCTTAAGACTATTAGATAGTTGGAAGATAATGAGAGTTTGATTACGTTTCAAACGTTTCAACATACTGTTTACTGACTGACTGCTATCAACGCATAGCCCAAATGATGTGATATAACGCTTAAATTTTATCGCCAAATGATAGCTTCTAAATCGTATACAAGGATTAGAGTCCTACTTTAGACTCCATTACAACACTCTAACATAAAGCAGACAACATATCCAAATCGAGTCCATCCCCTACATTGTATACACTATTTGTGTACATTTCGCAAATATTGTAGTACAAACGAGCTTATAATCTAAGCTAATAATTGCATATGCCTACAAAGCAGTAACTGCAGCTCTTTGTTAATACAAGCCTTATGCTATATACATAAGATCCTTGTGTGGTCTTATAATTTAACTAAGCCTGCATTCAAATAAATAAATAACTAGCTAAATAAATAAATAAATTGGATGATGCGAATAAAGGCAAAGAGTTGAGATACTGCAATGAGATTACATTGAGTGTTTGTTGCATGCTTTAGTTGTTGTTGCTGTTTGGGGCTCGTTTGGAGTTATGTGGCACACCTCGAATTTTCATGGTTCATTCATATGCATAACTCTATGTGTGTGTGTGTGAAGCACTGCAGCAACCCATCGAGTCAAGTGGAAGTGTGTTAAGCAAACAGCAGCAACAGCAACAGCAACAGCAGCAGCAGCTGCAGCTGCAACAACAATAATAATGTAGCCTCCGTTTTGTTGCTGCTAACCAAAAAGGATGTTGACTTGGTTTTGAGGAACTGCAGTTATTCGTAATGGTCATACTCATATATTCATTTGCATGACGTGGATCTGGAGCACACAGGAATGCCAAAAACCAAACCCTCTTACCAGATGTTCCTACCCATACCCATACTCCAGCTTCATCAGCTCCTTTCTGTTTGCCTGTTTCTGTATTCCGGACTATAAAAAATTAGTTGCATTTCCTTAGACCCGACCCTTGGGGAGCTAACCCAACGGATACTCTATCGCTGGTTATACGTGAATGCATTTTGGCTCATAACCCGAAACCGCAGCGTACTGTGGTGCACATCCTCCGGAATGCGGCCAAAGCAATGCGGAAGAATATTAAACGAATCTTAAGTGCGGCATATTAAAAAAAAAAGAAGAAAGAGAAATAAGAATGCAAACAAACAAACAGGATGAGCCAGTTTATTTTAGCAGATTGTTTAATTTGACGCTTCGCAAATTAACTAACAAAACACTCTCAAAACGTCTGCCGCAACATGTTCTTACAACAACTAACTGGGCTAACATTGATAACAATCTCCCAGCCTGTCAGGTCCAGATTCAGGTCCATCCGCATCACACCTCTTCCCACACCTTCACCAGCAACACGCACACCCACAACGGATGAGTTTTAAAAGTTTTCCAACATTTTCTATTTAACTTTTATTTGTTTGTGTTTTCTGTTCCGACGCTCTCCTTTAATGTCCCTCTAATATGTCCACTGGGCATTGGGTGTTGAGTGAATCTCGGAAATTTTTGGCTGCATGCAAACAAGAAGCGTACGTTTCTAATTTCAAAGTTGATTTTTTTTTTTAATGTTCATCGCACCTTTTATTTATTTATCTTTCTTGAGTGCACATTTCATTTGAGTTTGGCGCAAAGTGTTTAATGTGCCAAATAATTACAGAGGAAACATTCAGCGAAACAAAAGGGATTGGGTTTAACTTCATTAAAATCGTCATTAAAATTAAAGGGCTTTGTTTCGAAATCAGTCAGTGATTGCAAGTATGTGTGAGTGTCTGTATGTATACTCGTATAGGGCATACCTTCTTAAATTCAATACTCCATATCTCCAGTGTTTCTCAACCGATTTCAATAAAATTTTCACAGATTGTCTTTATTTAATATAATCTTTCAAACTGCATCAAAAAGATTTCCAAATTGAAGATTTTGTTGTTATCGATTACATGTGTATATCGGAAACGGGAAGAGTTATCGAAAATCTAAAACAAACTTGTACTGCCTAGGGATTAGGCGAGCTTATATACCAAATCTGGAGTCTCTAGCTCTTATAGTCTCTGAGATCGGCGCGTTCATACATACGGACGGACAGACGGACAGACGGACAGACGGACATGGCTATATCGAGTCGGCTGTTGATGCTGATCAAGAATATATATACTTTATGGGGTCGGAGATGCTTCCTTCTCCCTGTTACATACTTTTGCACAAAACCATTATACCCTTTTTACCCATTTTCAATGGGTTAAGGGTATAACTAGGTAACAAATACTCTTTCATAAAATAATACATGTAAAAAGGCTCTGGTCGAGAAATCCCGACTAGCAGATACCCTGAACCCTACACTTAACGCGTACAGTCAGTGCTTGCAAGTATGTGGGAGTGTGTGTACTGCATACTTGAGTTAACTTAATTGCTCCATATCTCCGGTGATCGTCAATCGATTTCAACAAAAACTTCACAGTTTGTCATTATTTCGTCTAATGTTCCGAACGTCGTCTCAAAGTTTTCCAAATTTAAGATTTTGTTGTTATCGATAACATGTGTATATCGGAAACGGGAAGAGTTATCGAAAATTTGAAACAAACTTGTACTGCCTGGAGACTAGACGAGCTTACGTTCCAAATCTGGAGTTCTCTAGGTCTTATAGTATCTGAGATTGACGGACGGACATGGCTATATCGACTTGGCTGTTGATGCCGATCAAGAATATATATACTTTATGGGGTCGGAGATGCTTCCTTCTGCCTGTTACATACTTTTGCACACAACCATTATACCTCTTTTACCCATTATCTATGCATTCAGGGTAATAATAAATTTATGCAATATTTAGTAAAGGTTTCTAGTTTTTTGTAACAAATTTAATGAACCTTGTTAAAGATGAACTTTTTATGTTGTTTTTGACCCTTATAATCGATTATGTGCACTTAAAAGATATTTGATTTGTCTACTTTGTTAAGTACTTTGGCAATAGGACATTAGTTGAACAACTTGTAAAGATGTCAGGTTGTAAGTCAACCTGGACGTTGCCACCGAGGATTTCTTTAATTGGCAACTGTGCACTTCAGCGATTCGAATTTCTTAAGGCTTATGTGCTTGGTTGAGTTCAGTTAATTACGATTTAAATAGCAGGCAACTGGCGCTGACCTAATTAGTTGAAGCCACTCCAAAGAAACAACTGGCCAAAGGAATTTGAACAGTAGGCAGAGCGGCAGGAGTCGTCAGGAGTATAGACAGAGCATTCATTTCAAATTCTGTTTATGAAGTTTCCGTAATGTAGTTTCTCATTTCTGGCTACGAAAAGTTTGCTTTTTATACGCAACCAAGCAGTGATTGCCGTGAAGGAAAACAAAGAGTTTGGGGCTGCCAATTACACACAAAAGCAACAAAAGCCAGCTCTCCCAAGACTACAACTCAAAAGACGGTCGACATACATACATAAGTAGGAAATAAGTGTGTAATTCATGGCATTGAAAGGCTCAAAAACATGTTGAAGCTGAACGACAACTTTTGTAATACATTTTGGCACGTATTATATAGAAAAGATGCTCGAAAATTACCTTATAAATAGGCAATCTTAACAATATACAACAGCAGCGGCAGGGGCAGGGGCAGCGGCAGGGGCAGCGGCAGCGGCATTAGCAGCATGAGAACCAAACTAAATTTGTCAACCTGCCAATGGGACAGGCCCCAAAGCGTTGTCCGGACAGCAGTCATGCATTTTTCATGCAACGCTTTTATGGGGCAAGCAAAATAACTTAACAAAGCTGTAAATATGATGAACTGTTGCCTAGCTGCTTGCCCAGTTGCCTCTTCGACTTGATTCTTTCTTCTTGCTTTTTTGCATTTCATTTTCTTTTTTCTTCGGACCGGGGCGACAAACTTGCAAAAAAGTTTACAGCTGGCCGGAGGCGGCCATTTTCCACAGCCCGAGCTGAAAAGCTAGAAATGTTGTAGCTGCAACTGTTGTAGCTGTAACTGAAACAGCAGCAATTGCTGTAACAGCTCACTCGACCAGCTGGCGCCACACTCAGCGAAAAAACTATGGCTTGGCACTCAGGGAACAGGCAAATACTATTACAAAAAAAAATGTTCAGTCGGTTCTCTTTATTTCTGCTGTATAGAGAACAGCATGAAAAAAACATACAAAAAGATTATTTACTTCATTTCTTGTAAGTCGAGAACATTTTAAAACATTTTTAAACATTTTTTTAACATTTTTACATTATAAAACTATTCTCCATCTAATAAAGAATAATTCTTGTTTCGCATTCTCAGTACTTTGGCTTATTTTTGTTAGAGTGCTCTCACTCCGTTTCTATTTTGCAATCTCTTGAGTTAGGAAAGTGCTAACCCAATCGCATCAAGACACCAACATCATCCACTAGCTTTGGCACCACCAACACCAGCACCATCACCCACAGCATCACCACCATGAACATCCACAGCAGCAGCAGCAGCAGTTGCCTTTAGTTTGTTTTGATTCAGTTAGTAGTTTAAGAGTTAAGTAGTTTTCTAAAGTTTTATGAATTATTAAGAGGATTTGTGAGCGTTTCGCCAGCCTTTCAGTTCTCGGCCGTGCCAGCGCCACCCAATTACCCAACCCACATACAGATTGCCCCACTGTCATCTAAAGCCCATTTTGATGTTAGTCAGCCAAACGCCTGAAATGCTGTCGGAATATGCAGTTTTCATTTTGTTTTTTAATATTTCATAACGAATTCTGAAATAGTGATGTCCTTCTTGTTGTTGCTACACAGATTGCTGTTTGCTGTTGTTGTTGTTGTTGCTTAGGGAAGGGGACAAACATTAGTTTAAGCGTTGACTTGTTGGTAACTGTTGATGCCCAGCAGCGAACACGAAACATGCCACACGGGCGGAAAATCTGATTTTGGGGCACGTTCGTTTTGGCCAAAAATTAAATACTTTTTATTGTCAATAAAATTATAAATGCAAATTATAATTTTCTGCTGCCGTTGGCCAATTAGTCGAAAGGCAACCCATCCGGACCCCCCACAACACCACCACCCATCTCCATCCACTGTGCTGTGTGCTGGCAACGCGAGATAATGCGACCAATTCCCCAAATAGCTCGTTGCCCAACACTGGCACGGAGCACAGACTACACCACCTGATTCTAACCTCAATGACGCTGGCGTTGCGCAATTTAAAGTTAAACATGTCGCGCCACAGCCAACTGGCGAGTGTCTGTCCTTCTAAATACTATATAAATATATATATATATATATTTTTCGGGGGGGGTTGGATGCTAACTACCTAGGTTGGGTTCGGCTGCCTGGCATGTTAATTCACTTTGCAAATTGTTGCGTCATTGCCACGTTTTGTGGCTTTGGCTTTAGCGTTCGTTCACTGGAATGTTAATCATGCCTAGGTGTATAGCGACACAAACAACAACAAACAACTGGCAACAACATCGTTGATTTGCTAAGTGAAACTTCGATTAAGCGCTTGTTGTTGTTGGGGATGGGTCCACAATTTTCTTCTTCCTTTTTTTGTATACCCTGAACCCATTGAAAATGGGTAAAAAGGTATAATGGTTTGGTGCAAAATTCCACATTTGGATCATAAGCTTGCCTAATCGCTAGGCCGTACAAGTTTGTTTCAAATTTTCGATAACTTTCCCCGTTTCCGATATACACATGTTATCGATAACAACAAAATCTTGAATACCGAAAACTTTTAAACGTGGTTTGAAACAGTAGACGAAATAATGATAATCTTTATTGAAATCGGTTGAGAATCACCGGAGATATGGAATATAGAAGTTAAGTCAAGTATGCACTCTACGAGTACACACACATACTTGCAAGCACTGACTGTACGCGCTTGGTTCAGGGTATCGTTTAGTCGGGATTTATCGACCTTTTTTTTTTTTGCTTTCGGACCGAAACCGTAAAGCGACTCAAGCTGGGCTGAAAATCATACTAGGCGCATAAACTTTCGCCACGTGAAATTTGTTATGCTCTATTTCGTTGCAAAGCAATTACCGACCCACATCTACCTAAACAAAAGTATATACACACACACAGGCGTATATGTGCACTCGAATGTGCTAAGAGCTGGATGGGTGTTTATGGTTAGGCTGGATGGAACTACATTAAGGAAAGCGGCTGTAAATTGGTCTTTGAACGAACGCCTCAAATTGAAACGCGATTATCATCCGAACGCACAGTGCAACAAAAGTTGATATGTTGGAGAAAGATATATATTTAATATTTACAAAAGTAACAGATTGAATAAGGCATAAGCCATATTAAAAACTTCTCTCTAGCTCATTGCGAAAATTAATCTAATATTGAGAAATTAAATCGTAACTTGTATTAAGATCTTCAAAAAACTGCTTTCAATTTGAAAGAGTAAATAAAATAAAATGTGTTTGTATTTTTATTGGCCTGCTTAATTTAAACACAACATTTTAACAAATTAAAAAAAAAAAAACTTTTAACAAATGGCAAAAGCAATAATTGCATTTTTCAGCTCTACCAACACAGGCACAATATTTGTGTGTGTGTGTGTTTGTTCATAAATAATAAAATTATGCAATATTTAAACAATTTATAAAGCAAGAACAAACTTAAACGGATTCAAGCATTTAAATTCATGAAAGAAAATACAATAATGAAATTAAAAAACAATTTTTACCTCATAAATTATTTTATATAATATTTTTTGAGGAGTACACAAAATAAACAATTAAAGTATAATGAACACAAATATGTACAGTATATATAATTAATACGATTTCGGCTGTTGACCAGTGTACACTGCACAACACGTGGCACAAAAAAATGGAACTATTCCACAATTTTCTTTTGGTTTTTCCCAATTTTGTTGGATTGCACTTTAGCTTCCACGCAATAGATCCGACATGGATCCATCGTCAAAATACGTTGACTGCGAGTATTGATAGAGCACCAAAAACACACAAACGCACGGAGAGAAAAGAGAGCGAATGGGGCGAAAAGGGAGCGATTAAATTTGTGCAGACACAAATTTATAAGCGCATTACAAAAGCTCGTGTAGTTTTCGTGTTTTGTGCGAAGGGTGCCAGAAGTGCAAAAGGCGGGGTGGAAATGGAACAGAGAGAGGGCCCTTTTAATGGGGTCGCTGAGGGGCATGGCACTATACAAAGTGCTTACAAAGCGTTTGACGATTAATCAGTTTGGCTGCAAAAGCAATGCTAGCTCTCTCCCTTTCCCGCACCCTCACCCTCTCGCTCGCACTAGTGATGAGAAGTTGAGCTTTTGCTGTCGGGTAAACTGAGGGGAGTTTTGTGGTACCTAGTGTGTGTGTGTGTGTCCTTGAGGCAGCGCCTCGAAGTAGTAGCTGCAACGGCCACTGCCACAGTGAGGTACAACTACAACTACAACTACAACAAGAGCTGCGAAGCCAAAAGTCGTTTTTGGTGGCTAATTAAGTCAATTATGCACTTAAAGCTTCAAGTGGCGTGCAGCAGAACAACAACAACAGCAACGCTGCATGCAGCTGTTGCCTTCAACATCGTTGCATTAAGTCAAACATCAAAGCTAGTCACGCTCTCGTCTCGTCTCGGTCCTGGTCTCGCTATCAAGCTGTCTTCCCACACACACACACACACACACAGGCTTGTCCGGCTAGCATCGTTGTGGGTATACCCTTCTTGTAGAGGGGTATTCAAAATTGCAGATAAAGTATGCCAAGATACCATTGGGTATAAACATAAGTTTGAACGAAATATTTCCTCCCATCTTGCAATTGAAGTGTATACTATGTTCTGTGTGTCGCAAGAATGTCTGTTTCATTTGGCTTTTAATAATAAAATAGCATGGTTAAGGAAATAACTCATACGCGCCGTATGCCGCACTTGCCATACATCAGCGACAGTTGCCGTTGCCGTTGCCTTTTATTGCTGCTGTGGTTGTTGCTGTTCTTGTTTTTGTTTTTGGCATAAGGACGTGTTACTTACTTACAGCGGTCTTATATATTTATATATAGCCTATACATAAGATATGTGTCTGAACACATAAGGCATACCCACTTATATATATAAATAGTATACATATTGTAGTGCTGTGGGTGTGTGTGTGTGTGTGTGTGTGTGTGTGTGTATATGTGCAGACACAAGAAACAATTTATCTCAATTTACATACTAAATGACAGGCAGAGCAGCAAATGCAATACTCTTCCAAACAGTGGATAAAGAATTTCATTCCATTGTTGCCATCTTCTTGAAGAGCTCCTGCTGCTGCTGTTGCTGCAAAGGATCGTTGGACAATGGACAATTGTTGAACATGAAAGCGAGCGAAGACAACCGAAGGAACGTAGCATTGAGTTAACTTTCAGTAAATGGATTCATTAAAACCATTTATCGAGTAATATAAGCGTGAAAATCGAATAATTACTGTTTCGCGGATAAGCTGATGCAAAGGAATCAGTTTTCATTAATTTAACTGTCATTTATGAATACCATTCGGACACTAATTAAACATTCATTCACACACAACAGAATGTCGAGTATTGCTTGATGATATTTCTTCTTTTTTTTTCAATAAAAATCAGTGCATGCAAACATTTTCACACATGCTTTGGTTTTTCTCTGTTTGTAACCCAAATTTACGGTACTGCGAGCATTGATATTTTTATTAATGTCAAAAGCTTTTCATTTACTTCATTTTGGTTTCGAAAAGCCAAAAAAAAAAAAAATTTTTTATTCATGGAATTTATTCAGTTTTTTTTGGCAAGCCATAACAATTGGTTTGACATAAAATATGGACCACTTTGTGCAACCATGCAACTTTTTCGCACAATTGAAAATATTGCTTTTCAATGTATAAAATAAAAAGAAGCATTTTGTACCACTGTGCAGCAGAACGCCCACAATGAAATTGCTCGTCACTTGTCAGTTCTTGTGCGAATGTAATGAAGGCGTTCGATGTAATAAATGCAAAATTATAGTGACGTAAAAAAGAAAAATAAACGAATTTACGCAGCCATCCGTTTATCATCTTCTTCTTCTTGTGCCAGGCACAGACAGCAGATAGACGGACAAAGTGAAAATGAAATTTCATAGCCATCACCATTCCATTCCGACCCGCATCAAGTGCTCAAAACCTCAACCGCAAAACTCGATGAAAGCAAAGCTTAGCTTTCGCTTTTTTGCATCGAATCGAGAAAAGTTTAAGTAATTCCCAAGTGTGGCGACTTTTAATAAATATTAAAGAGGGGCACATCACAAAACCAAAAACAACTAAGACGGCTCTAGAGAAATCCCGATTAGACAAGCATACAAGCGATTTCAATAAAAATTTCACAGATTGTCATTAAAACTTGTTCAGCCCTGGGATTAGGCGAGCTTATGTGACTATCTCTTAAAGTATCTGAGATCGACATACAGACGAACGGACGGACGGGCAAGATATGTGTCTGAACACATAAGGCATACCCACTTATATATATAAATAGTATACATATTGTAGTGCTGTGGGTGTGTGTGTGTGTGTGTGTGTGTGTGTGTGTATATGTGCAGACACAAGAAACAATTTATCTCAATTTACATACTAAATGACAGGCAGAGCAGCAAATGCAATACTCTTCCAAACAGTGGATAAAGAATTTCATTCCATTGTTGCCATCTTCTTGAAGAGCTCCTGCTGCTGCTGTTGCTGCAAAGGATCGTTGGACAATGGACAATTGTTGAACATGAAAGCGAGCGAAGACAACCGAAGGAACGTAGCATTGAGTTAACTTTCAGTAAATGGATTCATTAAAACCATTTATCGAGTAATATAAGCGTGAAAATCGAATAATTACTGTTTCGCGGATAAGCTGATGCAAAGGAATCAGTTTTCAGTTCTTGTGCGAATGTAATGAAGGCGTTCGATGTAATAAATGCAAAATTATAGTGACGTAAAAAAGAAAAATAAACGAATTTACGCAGCCATCCGTTTATCATCTTCTTCTTCTTGTGCCAGGCACAGACAGCAGATAGACGGACAAAGTGAAAATGAAATTTCATAGCCATCACCATTCCATTCCGACCCGCATCAAGTGCTCAAAACCTCAACCGCAAAACTCGATGAAAGCAAAGCTTAGCTTTCGCTTTTTTGCATCGAATCGAGAAAAGTTTAAGTAATTCCCAAGTGTGGCGACTTTTAATAAATATTAAAGAGGGGCACATCACAAAACCAAAAACAACTAAGACGGCTCTAGAGAAATCCCGATTAGACAAGCATACAAGCGATTTCAATAAAAATTTCACAGATTGTCATTAAAACTTGTTCAGCCCTGGGATTAGGCGAGCTTATGTGACTATCTCTTAAAGTATCTGAGATCGACATACAGACGGACGGACGGACGGGCAGACGGACGGACTTTGCTTTATCGACTCGGCTGATCAAGCATATATATACTTCATGGGGTCGCAAATGTTTCCTTCTGCCTGTTACATACTTTTGCACAAAACCATTATAACTTTTGAACCATTTGCAATGGGTTCAGGATATAATTAGTCAATGCTGGAGCCATTTGGTTTGAAACAAATATTAAATTGCACATAATAAAATATTGAGCGATTGTTTCTAAAGTTCTTCTTGTTGCTTCTTAAAGCTGGCCAAATTGTGGTTCTGTAAATTTGACAAATGTGCTCCGCACACATTTATTGTTTTCGTTTTTGTGCACCACACCCCCGCCACCACCCCTGCACTCCGGCAAACCCCGCGCTCATACAAAGCTGGATAATTTAATGGTCTTTTACTATGAGTTTGGCAGACCAAAAGACGGCATTTTGTGTTTTTTGGCCTGTTTGGCCTGTTGGGGGAGCTTTGTAAGTTATTTCTTTTTACAAAAGAGGCGCAAAGTTGCGTAAATTATTGTTAACAGAGGCGTGTGCATTGGGTCGTTCTGGTGCCCACCTTTATTTTGTGCCTGTTTGTTGTTGTTGTTGTTTTTTTGGTATTTGAACTTGGCAGTGCGTTAAATTGTAAAGCACCAGTAAAGATCACACTCAGACTCCTCCACACACACACACGTGCATAAGAGCACACACCCACACACAGACACATAGTCAGTTGGCATTTGGAAGCTAGGCTAATCCCCAAGAAGTTGCTCAGATTTTTGGGCCAGATTCCTCAGCGTATCAAAGCGAAAGAAGAGCTTGTCATGTGCGTTTCGCATCGTTGCACAATGTACATACAAGATGTAAGCTGCTTTTGTTAATCATTTCCAGCTAAAAATACAACTACTCGATTAAAGATTATTTGAATCACAACATTTTGATTAGGCACGTATCGTTGTATTTGTTTTCAGGCCGGCACACACACACGCACACAGGTTGGAACTGTCTCTCTCTCTTTTTGTCATTCTCTCCTGCTGTTTGCAATGTCAACGCAAAAGCAAAGCAATTGCAAATACAAATACAAATACCATTCAAGACCTGGTTAGCTATGAATATTCATGAGTGTGTGTGCGGCAAAGTGTGTGGTTGTGTGTGACTGCTCAAGACACTCCTGTGCGCCCACAAAGTAACCGGTCAGACAAGCAGTCAGAGACAGAGTTCCAATGTTTAGAGATTAACGAACACCAAAGATGTCCAAAAGGTACAAACATACCTATAAATAGCAACTCGCATTTCGTATTCATGTAAGTGATTATACTAAAAAAAACACTTGGAAAAAAACTAGACATAGATAACGATACTAGACCAAGCACAACCTTAAAATAAAAAAAACTGTTCAAAAATGCTTAAATGAAATAGTTTAATTTCCCTTTTTAAAGTTCGATTCTGAAGTCTACTCCTCTTAAAAAATGCCCAAACAAGTATCAAAACGATTATTAAGTAAAAGCTACATCTTCAAGTGTATCTCTGCTTAATGCCATAGAAACGATTTTGACTTTTTTTATGCCACACACTTTTTGTTGTTGTATAAGTCTCTTTTGGCTACATATCTATGAGACGAAAATAAGATACGTAAAATCCTATTACCTTAAGGCTACGTAAAAAATATAAGTTTCAACATTTCATATATTACGCCGTAGCAAAAACAATGTGAAAACTCGTCAAAAATGCTTTGGGCTTAACAAACACAACTTTTTCGTAGCATACTTTTAAGCTGCTTTGACTAACGACCTTAATTGGCTCAGATTACATGCATATGTGGCTTACAAGTAGCTGAGCAATTATGTGATTAAAGCCCGGCCAATTGACAACTTCAAGTCTGAACAGCCCTTAAACTCAACTTGACGAATCTGCAATTTAACAGAGTGCAACTTGCGGAATTTGACGCATCGATGTGCCTTTGAGTGGCATGCAAGCACTTTCAAAGTGTCAAGGTTATCAAACAAGCACAGATTTATTTGCACGAACAAAAATGTTTCTAAAAGCATTGTGAAAGTTATAATTACATATGTGGAATAGTTTTATTTGAATAAGCCAAATTGGCGCTTAAGCAAAACATTTATTTAATATGGTTTAATAAAGATTTCCTACAACTTGGCTTCTCATAAGGGAGTTCTAATTTTGTTGGTGTTGCCTCGGACACTTGACAGTCCGACAGCTAGACATAATGGCTGTCTCGCAAACTCCTAGCTCTCAAATGTTTTAAAAGTTTGACTGATTTTATAATTTCATTTGGTTGTCCAACTCAATTCCCCAACCGAAGCGACCTTGGCATTTATTTTCAATCAAAAACAACAATGCTTAAAGTTCAAGGCCTCGGGGTGCCTATGGAAACCTTAACGAAAATGAATAAGTTAGCATTTTCAAAGAGAGTTAGATTGAAAAACAACAACCGGATTGAAAGATATAGTTGAAAAACAAACTTTCCTGAACCTTATTAATCAAAATGTTTATGTTTCGTAGTTTAAAAACTTTCCCAATCGATTTACGTGCATAAAGTTTTCAATCAATTATCATGCTCAAGTATAATTTTCTATAATTGGAAAAGCAAACGTTTTATGATTTCTTTTTCAGTGCACAATGAAAGTTTGACAAATTGCACTTGAATGATACAAAAACAATTGATCGAAAAGTTGTTTTAATTGGTTTTCAAATTATACAATTGTCTTAAAACTTACAAGTGAACTTATATAGAAATAAAAGAAGCTGTTGTTGTGCAACAAAAACCCTTTGCTTCGATTGACTGCGCTGTTGGTGACGTTAATGACCGTCAATAAAAGCCGTGCTTAAGTGGCAGTAACCAGACAAAGGCAAAAAGGACGAACGAATGCCTTTAAGGCATGGCCAACAAAACGGAACAATGGCAAACAGAAACATGGCCAAGCAATTAATGTCAAAGTCAATATGCCTTATCGCATACCGTTAAATGTAAAGGGTATTATAATAAAATAAATAATGCAAGCGCTAAAATTAAATCGAACCATCAACCATCTGTGCAAAGGAGAACAACAACTTTAGAGTGGCGAACGCAATCAGGCTGACAACCAACAACCAACAAGCAACCAGCAAGAAACAACTCATGGACAGAACAGGCCGGACCATAAGCGCCGCAAGAGCATCCGCAACAATCAGCGCGGTGGGGGTGGCACGCACCGAGGCGAAATCAACGAGGCATCCACAGGCACAGACTTGGTTATCCATTCCATAGCCATCATCGACCAACCAATGTCTGAGCTGTGCAAGCCCCGAAGCGTTTGCTCCGTATTTCGTTGTAGGTATTTATTTTTTTTTGGTTTTCTTCATATATATATGTACACACCGAAACCGATAAAATGGCTAAATAGGGTATAATGAAGTTGTGAACGTGAATGTAACGGGCAGACGGAGGAATCTTTGAACCCAATGGTCAAATCCGTCAGTCTGTTCATCTATATTTTTGTAATCAACTTACTTCTTAGCACTTCATATGAACTAAGGAACACACACTCTCTTTTTTATCAAACGCAGATAAAGTATTTATCACTTTTATGATTATTTTCTTAACTTTCCTAATATCGATTTCCGATAACAGTAAACTAAATCATGTTCAAGATATAAGTTTCTTGTTTGTGTTAGATTCACCACAAATAGTTCGCGTTCATATAATTTTTTCGATAACTTTCTTCGATTTTTCAATATCGATAAAAATCGATTATCGATAACTTACCGATTCGATAGGAATAGTCCGTGGCAGACGTTAAACAGAAGCTGTAAAGATAGATTTTTAAGATTATATCACAAATTGGTATGAAAATCATTTATATTGAGACCTGGGTCCAGGGCAGCTCGTAGACGAGCTCTTTCTTACAAGCCTTCCTATTTGCTATTCTATCTTTTTTTGCTGCTATACTTTTGCCGGAATGCAGCTCGTTAGGCACGAACGAGCAGACAGACGAGTAGACAGGACCCCGGCAAGGACATAAACAGCAATGGCGGCTGCCTCATTGTCAAAAAAAGGAGTGAGAAAGACAGGAGAGAGAGAGAGAGTGTGGCGTGTCGGCACCTACAGCAAATATGGGGGCGTTGGTGTCGACACACTCGCGCGCGTGTTGTTCGTGACTGGGTAAGCGAAGGATGGGGGGCTTTTGGTAGGGTAGGTTAAGGGAAATCTTAAGCTTAAACGTCAATTCCGAGCGCTGCATTTGCCAGTCAAGGCATGCCTGCCCAAGCGCGTCTGTCCAGCAGGAGCCGCCAACCAGCCACGCAGCCAAGGGCCAATCTGCTTGCCACTCTGGCTATCTGTCGCCATTGCCTGCTGTCGACCCCAATTTACAAAGCTTTTTGTCTGGCTTTCAGTTTGAGAATATCAATGTGCGTGTCGGTCGGTCGGTCGGTCGGGCGGGCGGTCGGTCGGTGCGGTCGGTATTTGTGTGTGTATGGCGTATATCTTAATTCGAAATATACGCTGACAGCCAAGTCCACCAGCTGTTAACAGGTAATCCCCACTTTCCTACGCCATGTTTGGTTGCGGCCACGCCCACCAATTTTTTTTACCCATAATTCAAGGCAGCTCACGTAAATTTTTTAAGTTTCGTCATTAAGATTTGGGGGGAAAAGACTAACGAATATTTCGCGAAGGCATGCACAGAATTTTTCATATCCTCGTTTAACCAAAAAAAAAAAGGAGCAAACAAAAGTGCTTTCTAGACGTACAATGGCACAAAACGCATCAAATAGCATTTAAAATGTGTGCTACGAAACGTTATTTGGTCCTTGACTGTGCACTTAAGCAGCTTAAACGGCAAATGTGATTTTTGTCGTTACATTGTATGCTGTGGTTCTGAAAACTTTGCAACATTAAAGCACACATTGTAAGGAGACAATTTTTATTTATATGCCTTTTTAACTTAACTATGGCTTACTTTAAGGTATTGAATACTTATTTACACAAGATGTTTAAAAACACTTTTTCTGTTCGAGTAGAATATATTAAAATGCATTAAAATGTCAGCTGAACAATAGGTTAGGTAGTTAACCTAGTTAATCAATCTACATAAAGATAAATACTTTTCGTTTCTCTCATGTAATCATAGGAACCTTATGTCAATATCTTTATAATAAAATGTTTATTATCTTTAAAAAGATTTAAAATGTTAATAAAAGAAAGGGAACTCATCTGTATCTGCAAAAAGTTATTCAGAAACAAAGTGAAAAGCATCTTAAGCGGATGAACTATAAAAAGATGTTATCTTAGAAAACTTATATATCTCAAACTTAACAGAGAAGTAGGAAACTTGTATAGGACTCTCGTAAGATATGTTAAGGTAATTAACTCAACCCAGAAGCTAAATCATTACAGAAAGTTGAAGAATTTTCGCTTATATCAATCTTTTAGTTATCTTGTTGGTTAATCAAAATGCTAAGCAACAAAGATGTCATTTACATAACTATTTCAACTTTTAATAAGATTCTACTCTGCCAACTGACTGCCAATAACAGAGCACAGGTTTCGATTAGCTTATATAACTTTTAATAAATATACATATTTCAAATTAACTTTATTGGATGGCAGCAAACTGATACGATACTCCCATTCCGGCCACCTTCTACCCAACCATCGCATCACTCTTTCGTTCTAACTCAGCCATTCACTCTCTCTCTTGAGATGTACGTCAATGCCACTTAGGGGGGGAAAAAAAATTGAAAAGCCACGCATTTACTTTGAATTTTTGCCGTAGGTTTCGTCTTACGTCTCCCTCATGCGCTCGCTCGTTCTTCATTTCATTGTGCAACATCGAGCGACGTCAACACGTGCCGCTAACCTCTCTACCCAATCCCGAAACGGAATCTACACCCAACTCAACTCAACTTGGGGCATGGCTGATGTTGCTGCCGCTTGCCGCTTGCCGCCTGCTACTTGCTGTTGCTTTTTCCATCATTTCTTTTTGGTTTTCTTTTTGCCATCACTCTTTGCTTGTATGCTTATTCTTGTTGCACGTTTCTTCTTGTTAGCTCCGGAAGCAAATTGCCCAATTTTTTTTTTTCTTCTACTTTCTTTCGTTCGTTTCTGTTTGGGTCTGTGGTCTCGACTCAAACTTGGTGGGGCCATCAACGTATTATCTTGTCAAAGGAGTGCAGTTCGAAATTGTTATAGCAAAAGAAGAGAGCAACAGACGTCTAAAGTGGCAAAAGGATGGAGCGGCGGCAAGGGTCAATAAAAGTTGGTATGTTGTATGTTGTGATAGAAACACGCTAAAGCATCTTCTAGTCGCTAGTTAAGGCTACGTTTTTTTTTTTTTTTGCTGTTGAGTTGCTTCAGAAGCAATAATCTAACATTTCAGCACATTTTACAGTTCACTGAATTAAATAAAGAAACTTTGAGTGAACACAAACACACACATTATGTGAATAATAATGTGTGTGTGTGTGTGTGTGTGTAAGCTCTCTCTCTCTCAAATGTATCTACAAAACTCAAACGGGACAGTTAACAGAGGACAACCCTGGGTCCCAGTTTCAGCTTCAACTGCGTCTTCGTCTACGCTCCCCGTCCCCTGATCCAACTGTTCCGACCTAAGCAAAGCAATTTTTATGGAAAAATGCTACGAAAATTCCACATTATGAGACTTGCGAGCTGACTGGTATAGCTAGCTCTCTGGCCACTGGGACAAGGGCACAGGGCGCGGAAAAAAAAAAGAAAAGGACGAGAAAAAAAGTAACAAAAATGCTGAGCTAACGATGTGTGATTTTTTTTGTATGGTTTGGGGGCGGGTTTGTGGGCGTTCGGGGTTAGCGCGAACCGAGCGTAAAAAATAATAATAAATGAAAGTGTTGGCGGCAACACTGGGCAACGGTATGTGTATATTTTGTGTGTGTGTGTGTGTGTGTGTGCGCGCCACACGCATATAATAACATTCAAGTACGCCAAGTTTAATCTCTCAAAATGCTTATGCAAAAAAAAAAAAAAAAAAACGAGAAAAAAACGGAAAATATTCATAAAAAAAAAGGACAGCAAGCAGAGAAAAGGAAAAAGGATATAGTAATGTGAGGGTAATTTACGTTTAAAGCCGGCAGAATTATTCAAATTAAAATTGTAAGTATTTCGAATGCGTATTTGAGACTGGGCAACGCTATTACAGCTGAGCCAAAACTCACGCAGCTGGCAGGACCTCTTTTAGGTATCCTGTGGCATCCTGCAATCCTGCCAGTGTGCTAAATTAGCTGCGACACTTAATTTCTGTTGACGCGCACATTTTTCTATGGAAATTAACGCTAAATAATTTTTGGAATCATTTGCTGTTTTGTTGCCCAAGGGGCATGCGACCGTGTAGCGCACGGGCCACGGCCTGATACTCGGTATATTGCTGATGCTGACTGTTCGTTTGTGCGGCTGAAAGCTGTAGAAGCGGCAATTAGGCCCGGGGTGTTTGAATTAGTTTCATGTTTTAATGAGTTTCATAACTTTTTGGTTCCGTTGTAAAATTGTAAAGCAAAACATTTTGGCGAACCAGCTATATATGCGATATATATAAGCATAAGTAGATGTATTTGTATGTACATATATATTAGCTATATTCGGTTGACACAACCAGCCAACAACAAGAACAACAACAATTTACAGCTTAAATATGCAATGATTTATGGCAAGAAGTCAGCAGTAAAGTCTCAGATGTGAGAATGTGCATGTTAATGACATTTTAAAAGCTATTTCTGCTCTCTGTTTGCCAACGAAAATAAACTCAAGTATGAAGTATATGGGCTTTTAAAACATTTATGTTTGTATTAAAGGACAATAAGCTTCAATTTATTGCATATACATATTCTCTACAAATGTTTCCTATATCTTTTCTAATATGTACCCTTAAGTCAGACAGTTTGATTTATTCACTTATTGACGAGGGCCTTATGCTGCGATGGGGCTTCGTATAATTTCAATTTTTCACTGTCGAGTTAGCGCTGATTTGCTTAACTTCAATCAACTGACAGTTAAATGTGTATGTGGGCCATGTTTGCATATGGTTACACAATAAACATGAAATCCTATATGTTCATCCAATGTTTTCAGCCTTTTTTTTAGTAGTATACACAACAAAGTTTTGTTAAAACTATTTTCATTAAACGTTTTTATCTTACATTATAAAAAAAAAATCTGAAAAAAATATGCAATATATAAGAACGACAAACCGTTTAATAAAAACTTGTATCGGGGCTTAAATAAACGGCTTTTAAAAGATACGAAAATGAAATCTGTATGTTGCTATACAACCAGATATTATTTTTTCATATTGAAAAATATTATTCAACATCAGATAATCCGATTAACAGCGAAAAGAAGCAATTTCAATAATTTGGAATAAAATCGAAAACACACTTAAAACAAATTTAAATAAAATTACGATTTATTATAGATAGCTGTGGTTTTTAGACATATTTGGAGATTTTTATAGTTGATAAAAATGCAAAATTTAATTGCTATCAATAATGTAATAATGTGTGTATCGAAATCGGTAGGAGATTTCTGACAACTTGCAACAAAGTGGTTTTGCCAATGGTTTAGGAGAGTTTTCAAAGTATATACACTTTATGAAATCAAAGATGATTCTATCTGTCTGTTACATATATTTGCACACCTTAATATTAACTGTGTATCTGTTTCAAATGAGTTCAAGTTATGCAAGAAAGTCGAAGGAACAGTCGAATTGAGAAGTGAACTCCTTTTTATACCCTGAACCCATTGAAAATGGGTAAAAAGGGTATAATGGTTTTGTGTATGTAACAGGCAGAAGGAAGCATCTCCGACCCCATAAAGTATATATATTCCCGATCAGCCGAGTCGATATAGCCATGTACGTCCGTCGATCTCAGAGACTATAAGAGCTAAAGAACTCCAGATTTGGAACATAAGCTCCCCCATGCCCTAAACAGTACAAGTTTTTTTCAAATTTTCGATAACTCGTCCCGTTTCCGATATACACATGTTATCGATAACATCAAAATCATAAATTTGGAAAACTTTGAGACAACGTTCGGAACATTAGACGAAATAATGACAAACTATGAAATTTTTATTGAAATCGGTTAAGAAACACTGGAGATATGGAACACTGAAGTTTAGTCAATTCTGCACTATACGCGTAAGCACACACATACTTGCAAACAGTGACTGTACGTGTAAAGTATAGAGTTCAGGGTATCGTCTAGTCGGGATTTCTCAACCAGAACCTTCTTACTACCATTCCTGAATAGCGTATAACACAATCGAATGGCGTCTATTGTCCCAAGGTTTCAACTTATTTCCATGTACAAATGTTGATGCTCCACATGTGTTATGAGTGTATGTGTGTGTGCGTGTGTGTTTGTACGCATAAGTAAATGCGAAATATTGAAATCTGTTGTAATGAGAATGTCTATACATTCGATTTATGTGCGTTGTGTTGTGTTGTTTTGTTTGTTGTACAAAATTAGGACGTGGAAATATTTTTGTCGGCCTTAGCGCGATGTGTAAAAGTGTAAATTCAAGGGCTTTTCCGCTTGAAATAACTGGCGGATTTAATTCGATTGTGTCCGCTTCATTTATACATATTTAATATCATGCAATTGCATTATTTAATGGCTTGCTCATTAATTAAACATTACGTTTTCGAGCATTAAGAAAAAATCGAAGCCGAATAAATACAAATTTTTCCAAGAAGAAAAAAAAAAGAAAAGCTGCTCAAATGACAAATGGTCAGCATGGTATATATTTGTTATGGTCCTTTCTGTTTTGGAGCGAGTTGTGGGTGTGGAGTAGGGTTGAGGTGGGGGACAAGAAGCAGCACAAAATTTGCACAAGCTGTGAAAAGAGAAAACATATTTGACTAGCACCCACAATGTCCAAACACCCCTTCCCCACCCGCCCCCTCTCTCTCTACCTCTCTCTCTCTCTCTCTCTTTGGTCCTGTCTTCTCTTTTTCAGGTTGCCTGGTTTTTTTGTTGTTTTTAGTCACAATTCAACTGTAATTACTTACCAAATCCATTACCAAACCCGGCCCAGGACCAGTTTCGGGCACGGAAAAATAAGCTTCTTTTCGGCAAAAACGGCACACAAAATATATATATACATATACATTTATATTCTTTGTATTTTCTTTTAATTTTTCATTGTAAATTGCCGTTTATCTGCCATTTGCTTATGCATATAATATATATACGTTTTCTGAAACCAAAAAAAAAAAAAAAGATTAAGTGAAAAAGCGCAAAAAGGTTGCCTGTTGTTCGAGCAATCCGGTTAGGCAGGTAGTTAGTTATAGATAGATAGTTGTGCACAGATATGGCCAGCATCCATAGTGTCCAAGAACCAGAACCATTAGCAAATAGTACATTGGTTCAAAGCCGAAATGCGAAAAAAGCCACGCTCTTTGCGTTTATCTGGTGTGTAACAGTTGGAATTTGTCCAAACACAAGATACAAGATACACACGTCAGCGGTGTGTATCTGTGTGTGTTTATGTGTGTGCGTGTGTATCTAAATGCTGTGGTCCTTTGTGCTGCTGCTGGCCCGGCAAAAGCACAAAAATCAATATGTTGATTTCAAGTTTTTTTTTTCTTCTTTTAATATTACTTTCGCAAAAAGTTTGCGTACCAAAAATATAAAAACCAGAGACTAAAAAAAAATTAAATGTCATTTTTTTGGTTGGTTTTTTGCTTTGTTATGTTAGGGCATTAAACTCTGGCAAATAAGTTGTAAAGGGAGAAAAAGCCAAGAACTAAAGGCTGTCATTATGTGTTTACATATTTATGCCCGATATGAAGGAGGCTGCCACAAAATACACTTATATATCATATTATATATGTATGCGCGTGTTTACACACACACTTTTTGACACTTTAAAAATTGCTATATCTGAACACCATTGGCGACAGGCAATTTCTTACACCCACACAAAGTATTCTGAAACGTTATCAAAAGTGTTTTTTTTTTTTTTTTGGGGCTTCAGCTGAGACCCAGACTGGAGCAACATCGTATTTATGCTCAAATCACAAACGAAAGCAGATGGGAGCCGTTGAGCTGAGCTCCATCTTGTTGGTGGATGTATGCCATGTAGATGGGGCTCAAGTTTCGGTTTATCAGTTGTCTTTCTTTTATCAATGTACAATATACATTTATACTTTCTTTGCGGCTGTTGTTTTTTTTGTGTTCATTTACGCTGTTCAGTTGTCGTGCGTTTTTATTATTTGCAAAATATCGATAAGAGAGTTGGAGTAAGCTCTCTCACTCTCTCTCCCTCTCTCTGTGTGTATATCCTTACTGGGGGGGGGGGGGGCAATGATAGGGGGACATCATGCAACATATACGTAAATTTATGTGCTTGTATTCCTTAAACGACATTTGGGACAACACATCACATCCCAGCAGCAAGGACAACACAGTCTTTGCTTATCCTTGGGGATAAGTATGTGTAGGAAAGCGGATAACGCTTATGTATGTGTGTGTGCACTTTGTTTTTAAAGCTCATCAATGTCAAAAGGCATTTTTAATCAATTCCATTAACAGCTGTATTAACATATATACAAATAAAATAAAATAAACAAAGTACTTAATACAATAAAATAAATAACTGCAAATAATAATAATAATAATAATGACACTCACAAATTAAATACGCACGCTTGACTAATTTAATTAGTTTGATGTGTGTTTTGCATGCAAAATTTGTTAATGTGATTAAGTTCGACTAATTAAACCGAATAAATTGTTTGATGTATGCGAAATTGATAAATCACATGTAAAATGTGAGACAAATATTAAATTGAGTACTTTTGGGTCAGCTCACACACACCACACCACACCATCGAATAACAACAACCACAACCCAAGCAGCCACATTACGTATACGACCCATGAATAGTTTGTCGTAGTTGACGATGTCATCGCTGTCGTTTCCTTCTTGTTTTTTTTTTTATGTTTTTATTTTATATGGTTGGTTGAGTGAGTCGGAGGGGGGTTGTTTGTATAATACAGTTGTTGTTGCTTGTTGTTCATTAGAGTCGCCATCCGAAATGTTTGTGGCATGCAACTGCACGGAAGTGCGCAGTGAGAGAAAAATGTTTAGACAATTCTGTAACTTGATAGTGTTGTGGAAACGAAATTACTAAACTCGAGTGCTTTCAACTTAATTGAGCCACGTTGCAACTAGTTACAAGTTGCAACTTCATTTTCATATTGCTTAAAACCTTAATTAAACGCATGTTATTATCATTAATCTGTTTAATGATGTTTTGTTAGTTGCAGTGTATGTTTTTTTTTAATTTAATTAAGTTCGGTATTATATTAAACCAAGTCTGTTGGTTATTAAAACAAAACAAAAATGTTTGCAACTTATTTAAACCATGAAACTCCGTTGAACTTTTCTCCGATTAACTTTTGCGGTTGGTTAAAAATTAGTTTCGTGTTCGAAATTACTGTGTTTAGCTAATGAAAAGCCTTAAAATATAATTACATGCGTTAAAGGTTTTACTTTAACTGGTATTTTGCTTTCACAACAAGTTATTTATACGTATATTCTAGGTCAAATGAATAGAATTTTAGCACGTCTTTTATTTGGCACAGTGTAAGCAGCAAATGCTTAATAAATTTGCTGTTGCTTGCGGGTTCTAACTGGCTTTGAATGGCTCTGACTGGCTAACTGGATGACGGACTGACTGACTGGGGCTGGCGTGGGCTGGCATTGGTCGGGTGGGCTTAGGAAGTGCTATGGATACTTGGCTTCTGGGTGATTGTTAGATATTATCGGGCCAAGTTATTGGTGGTTGGTTGGTGGTGCAGCTAAGGCTGCTGCTAAGCATAAAATTTATTAATGCCCCGTACAAGAGACGCAAACGTTGGTCAAAACACGTAGAGTAGCTAACGGAAGTTACGTGACTCGTGGGAATAAGCCGCAAAAAAATCTCAAAAAATCCACAATCAAAACAACAACGCGACCAAGAATTGCACTTTACCTTCGAATTCAACCACTTCCACTCGCTCCCTCTCTCTTGCTCTATGCACTAATGTGGCAACAAAAGGACGGCAGTGATAAATTCAAGCAGGAAGGCTAAAATAAAAATGAAGTAGCAAAAGTAGCAATGGATTTTATGGCGTTAGTTTGTTAAGGGCCAAGCAGATATATACGATATGTACATATCATCATAATGCTGGGCAGGTTTCTACCCACACACACACGCATGTTTAGGAGACAATGGTACATCAAGGACATACGCGTAAGTACTCACTAGTTATGCAAATAGCGTCTACGAATTACATAAATTGCGTATACGCAACCGTCGCCAGCAAACGCTATAAATTCTGATTCAAAATGGCCAAGCACTTGCCAAGCATTTGCACAACATTTAGATATGGTGTGTGTGCGTGTGTTTGGGCCATTGATAAATGTTAAGGGAAAACACATACAACATACAACATACAACAACAACAATAGGCCTGCAAATAGCGGAAAATGTTAAACGCTCGCCGCTGGCGTCGCAGTCGCAGTCAGCGTCAACGTCGGAGGTGCGCAAATTGATATTTTTCTAAAACATGCAAATAACAAGAGTAATGCGACTGAAGGCGACCTCGGAAGCAGTACCACAAGCCTTCCTCCCAACCTCCCCTCCCCCAACAAACCCCTTATTTTTCTACGTAAATGATCTGATAAGACAACAACAAACGTTAAAATTTATGCATACCAACTAAAACACACACATACTTTCTGTGCATGTGTGTGTGTGTGTGTGTGTGTGGAAGGCACGTGTCGGAAGCTGTGGAAAAATGAAATAAAGTTAAACAGGATATTTCAACATTCAAGAACACAAAAACTCAACAAATGAACCAACCAACAAATGAAAGTAAAAGGCAAGGCAAGGAGCTCTTAGCGAGCGATAAGGGGGATGGGGTAATGGGGGCTTTGGCTATGTACGACGACGGGAGACATTCCGATTCGGTGTGTTAAAATGTAATAGCAACGTTAATGAACACGAACGCAGTCGCTGCACAGTGGAAATGGTCACATAAAAAGCAGCGCCAAACCCCTACCCAACAAACCCCCCACCCCCCACCACCAATGCACTTTGGTTGTAAAACAAATACACACACACATACTATGCGCACATTAGGCAGCGTTAGAGAGCGAGCGAGATGGCGCGAGAGCATTACAAATCTCAGCATCTGGCACGTTCTTTGGCAGCGCCACCTAGCGCCCAACGCAATTTTCCTCGACGTCTTCTTTTGTTGTACACGACGAGGTCGCAAACGCAGGTCGCGACATCAACGACAACGACGCTGAGACTACGTCGACAGACGCTTGCCAAAGCGTGAAGCGCAGAGGTTGAAGCAACGACCCACTTTGCACCCAATGCCAAACCAAGGGAGACAATATTCGCTGCAAAACTTGCACTCAGAAAATATGGGTGGGGAGTATACTGGACTCGTGTCATCAAAGGACCAAAAATGTAAGAAAGTTTTTGACGTGAAGCAAACGCTTCGTCTTTCCAGAATGCTTAACGAAGTTCTTGAATGTAATTTTAGCCTTAGATCAGCACGACTTTTTATATTAAAACACTTTTTTTTTTAAGCAAAACAAACGAAATTGAGAAAAGATAGTTCCCTCAAAGGGTATTGAAGTTAAGAAAATATGTATATAATGGTTCCAAGATATATAAGTTCTATGTGTAGTACGATAAGTATGATATTTAGTTCGTTTTTAAATTTATCTAAAATAACTTAAAATCAAAACTGAATTGGTTTTAGTGCAAAGCAAACAACAATTGCTCAAAACTGTTATCTAATCTATCTTTAATCAATGTTTTAAGTAATAGCACAAAGATTTACAACATGAAAAACTAATTAAAGTAAGATCAAGATCAAGAAAGCATTTTACTCAAGGGTAAAACATTAACGAATTCAAATCACAGAGCAAAAATCTTTTTCTGTCAGTGTCTTTTTCATTGGGTTTTCTTAAGTATAAATACATATATTGACTTTACTACACAGACACACACACACAGACATTCAAATACGTATGTATGTATACTCTCTTGCATACATATATAAGGTAAGTAGTGCTTTGAGAATTCGCATAGCATTCAATGAGGCATTTTACACCATTTGGCTGGTATTTGATGAGCATCTCGTGCCACTTTGTCAATGTGAGGCTTTCGCGAACCGTCGCCCATTGCCCCACCCCCGCCATTAAATGAAGTCAGCTTGTTGCTGTCTATTTAGACCGGGTTGGTGGGCCAATTGTAAGGAATTTTTTATGTCATCGGATACGTTAACAAATTCTCCAATATGCCATTTTGATTTTGTGTTTTGTTTTTGGGGTTCGCTTCTCGACAAAATTAAAAGGTTTGCCCTTGCAGACAGGCGAGGTCCTTAGAAGGTAGGCAGGGAAGTTCTGGCTGGATGCTTGACTTGTTAATAGCATGACCCAAATGTTAATTGAAACTAGATTTTAATTTCATTACACACTTAAGCTGGCGTATGTCAAAATATCCTTCCAAAAACGAATACGTATTTGGTTATTTGGCTAGAAGGTAACATAAACAGTTAATGCTCGATATAGGCAACAAATTATGAATAAGTTTATTTTATGTATGTATGCGACGTAATTCGGTTTGTTGTAAAAATGTTTACATGCCAAACGAAATAAAACAACACGTAAACAACAAAAGCAACAACAACCAGAAGCGTCCAGAATGATGATGACGATAGACATTAAGGCATCCACAACATTCAGAGAGAGTGAGCAGAGATTGGCAGTAGCCATCAAATATTAAATGGAATACCTTCGTAATTAAAGTGAAATGAATTTAAGTGCACAAATTGAACGACGAGGAAGTCAGCCATGATGCTCAAGTGTTTACCCGCCAGGCACAGGACGTGACGTTCCCATCTACCCCTCCGTCCCTCTGTGTTTTTCTGCTCGTTCGGATGTTTGTCTGTTTGGTGGCAGCAACACTCGTGTAAAGCATGTAAGCAAACAGATATGGCATGGAAATATACACACACAAAGAGAGAGAGAGAGAGGGACAGAGATAGAGAGAGACAGGGAAACACTAACATGATTGTGGCCAACGTGGTTGCACATGTTGTATACAGGATGAGGATGGAGATGAGTCTTTCATTTGAATGCTCCATTTGACTTGACCAATTCGAGTGCTGTTTGTTATTGTTGTTGTTATTATTGCTGTGATATTAAGCTTAAATGACTTTCGTATTTAAATATTCTTTACATCAGAAATGTTTTTTTAACAATTTTCTTTTCAACTTCAGCCAATTAGAATAAATTCAATTGAAGAGTTCTTGAGCCAGATATGCATCAAGTGTATGTGCGTGTGTGTGCGTGTGTGTGTGTGCGCGAGTGTGTATGTGTGTTTGTTTTTACCCTAGCTCAGATATGTTCTAAGCTGATTTTGTTTACTAATAGGACTTGTTGATGCGTATACGTAATATGTGTAAACATTTAAATTCACAATATATACTTATGGATATTATACATTCATACAGCTCGATGAGCAGTTGGTCGCATGCTTGATTACATTCTGTTTGGCTATTCCTTGACACAAATGTATCAAAACAAAAACGTACACACATCCTTAAGCAACTATACTATAAACAGAGTGATGTCTGTTTGTGCCTTTTGGAATAAAAAACCCAAAAGTTGACGCTTTACTAAGATAACAAAGACTCAATCTTCTTCGACTGCTCTTTGCATTTGCCAATTGCCATTTGCCACTCGATTTTGGGCCAACACAAATAGCCCAAAAACACACACACCACATACACATCGACAACACTTTCTGCTTCTGAAACACACATTTACACATATCACTCCAACTGCTACACAGCTTATCGCATGCATTGGCAAATTGTCGCCATCATCAGTGGCCGAACTTTAGCTTCAAGCTAACGCGAACGATATCAAGCAACAGTGGGTTGCAATCCGACTTTGACTTGAATATAATCTAGAAAAATAGTGTAGTACAAAGCTCGAGGGGTGTAGTACAAAGCTCGAAGGGTGACTTAATCTATAATTTCATTGTCTACCAAACGAAATTCATTTAAGTTATCGGTTATCGATTACTATCCGGTGAGTGTAGTACAAAGCTGGAAGGGTAAACCATTATTTAACCAACAATTTCCTTGACTACAAAACGAAATTCATTTAAGTTATCGGTTATCGATTACTATCGGTGAGTGTAGTACATAGTTTAAAGTGTTGGAGCATTACTTTCGGGCAAAAACTTACTCATTCTGCCTTAATCAACAATTTGAATGCCTTCAAAACGAAATTCATTTAAGTTATCGGTTATCGATTACTATCCGGTGAGTGTAGTACAAAGCTGGAAGGGTAAAGCATTATTTAATCAACAAGTTCGTTGACTACAAAACGAAATTCATTTAAGTTATCGGTTATCGATTACTATCGGTGAGTGTAGTACAAAGTTCGAAGTGTTAGAGCATTACTTTCGGGCAAAAACTTACTCATTCTGCCTTAATCAACAATTTGATTGCCTTCAAAACGAAATTCATTTAAGTTATCGGTTATCGATTACTATCGCTAAAACATAATAAACGACATGTTACAGCGCATGTCGTAAGAAGAGTAATCTTTGTCCATTTAATATCATATTATCGGCTATCGATATTCTCTAGCTATTTACAGCTAAATAAATAAATGAATTATCAAGACCAGTATTTCGAACATATTGATTACCATACGGTTTCCATTAAAGCCCCTATTGTACCCACTGTGCAGCTGGCACGTTGATGTTGCCAGCTACTTGAGAAGCGATTTTCTCTTCGTCTTATACGCATTTTAACCATCCGATTCCCATTCCAAATTCAACTGCGGTTTCATTAGCCGCGGTCTGTTGAATTGTTGTTGCTATTACTGCTTGTTGTTTTTGGTGTTGTTGTTGCTGTTGTTGTTGTTGTTGTTGTTGTGGTTGTATCTATGGGCTGTAATGCTTGGCTTCCTTTCATTTCGTTAAGTTTTTGGTGGTCGCAACAACGACCATTGAAATTCTTTTCGCATTTAATGCTCCATAACCATAACAACTTGAACCCAATGCACAAACAGAAGCCAGTCAGCTGGCCCGCCAGCAAAGCAATGAAGTTGCCAGAACTACCAAACTAGTATAGTAATGTTTATATAGCCACCGACCAAAACATCTGACCCACCCAACCAAGAGCAGCAGCCCTTCGAATACAACTGTGGCTCGTTTTTAGCAAATGCAATTAACAAAACACGCTTCTAGCATAAGGTCATTAGTTATTCCATTTCATGAATACGAGTATATTTCCCCTACCAATTCGAATGCTTCACAAACTGAGTGTAAGTGTTTGCGAGTGTGTGAGTGTGTTGCGAGTGCTTCAAGCATATGGAGCCTATATGTATATATGCGGGCTGTGAACTTCAAATATGTGTGCTTGTGTATATGTGCTTTGATACAACATTAATTTGGTGGATTTTAGCCCAGCGCGTACGGGTTGGGCCAAAACAAACGACCGCCAGTGGCGTGCGACAACCCTACTCCTATCCAGATTCAGTTACACATACTCACAACAGGCACCGTTAGTTCGGTCCGCTAAATCCAATGTTGCCCGGCTGGTCAGCAATACAATATTTTACACTAAGACAAAAAATTATAAGTAAAAAACATAATAACATATCCTGAAAAACTACGATTATTTCATTTGTGTTTCCAAGTTTCTAAGTAGTTGTACGACTTGGCTAAGCATCCCCATTCAAAAGTCTTCTTAAGTGTATCTTATTATCTTAATCCCTTCTCTACATATCTATAGAAGCTAACAAATGAATAATTTAGAGCACAATTTAAGTCGAGTCGAATAAATTAGACAATTTCCAGATAGTAATAGGCAATTAATTTTTTTTTGTTTGTGTGTAAGCACACACACACTCGCACACACTCACACACATAGCTGTTTGGTATTCGGCGCCATGTTGTTTGCGCTCACCTCAAGCAAAGTTTTGCAAATATTTCGGCTAGGCTGGACGGTTGGCCATTTTGAAGGACGGATGGTTCGAGAGACTGGATAAAGTTTGCGGCGTGAGTTCCTACTTATGCAAAAATGCTATTCAATACTTAAAGATTTATGAGTCTATGAATCTTGCATGTATGTGTGTCTTAGTGTGTGTGTATGGCGACATGAAATACTGATAGTTGCCAAGCAGAGCGCGCTCCCCCATTTAGTCCACAATCCGTTTACTGGCCAAATCCGACGCACTGGCGGCCTAGTGGCTCACTCTTGAGCTACGACGGGAAGGCGCAATGACGGCGACGGCGACAGCGGCGGCACATGTAGGGCTTTTTAGAAAGCATGCTTTGCATAAGCCAAAAGAGCGTCGGCTGGCATGGCCAAAGCCGAAAGTCCAAAGCAAACACCACAAATTAGTCGGCACCAAGTGGAGGCAACTCAACAACGACAACGACAAGAACCCGGCCAAAAAAAAAAACGAGAAAAAACTGAACAAGTTCAAATGATATGAAGCCAACTGAAAATGTACCCTGCAAAGAAATAATATGACTGGCTCATCATTTGACATGTAAGATGCTGCTTTTTGGTGTAATCACAGGGTATACGAATCAAGAAGATTCTTTGGAGGCACCAAAAAGGCAAAAGTTTGGTTAGGCCCAGCTTGGAAATGTAGCAGCTGCCAGGACACATGAATCAGCACAAAGTCCTAAAAGTTGTTCAATGATTTAATTTGAATTCTTTAAGGTAAATATCTGCAGCCAAAACGACAACGCCAACAAGGTTCTTTGGCCTGTTTTTCTGTGTCTGAGTTTAATTATGAAATTTTCAAGGTGACACACACAAAACCAAGCGGAAAATCTTCATCTTCTTGGGTGTCTTGTCGTGTGGGCGTGTCAAATTGGCCACGTGCTGAACATTCCGTACGCACCCCCATAAACTAGACAAATTTGTTGTAAATGTGTTGATATGGCATGTGAATAATAACAACGACCTTTTGATAAGTCAATCAGGCATGCCAATCTTCAAAAAAAAAAATACGTTTACAACACGTTTCACGTTGGCCAAATAGTCGTCGTCGTCGTAGGCAGTAGATGTGTTGACATATTGACAAGCATTCTAATTTCAGCCATCATTTTAGACGTAATCCTGTCATGTCGTACAGGAAGGGAACGCAAATCCATCACACACAGACAGATTCAGATACAGCGACACAGGCAGGAACCACAACCACAGTGTTGATAATTGTGCCCCAGATTAGTGGTGTCTCATCGTTCAATCGCGTGCATTCCGTTTGGAATTGAGTTTTCATCAGTTTGACAATCAGGCAGCCAAAGGTCCTGGCTATGATAATTGGTATCCCTTGCCTTGCCACAACCACACTCTTGATAATTGTGCCCCAGATTAATGGTCTCTCATCGTTCAATCGCGTTAATTCCGCGCTTTTGCGTTATTGGTTTTGTCTTTTCGGCATAAGTTTAATCCAATTCAATCAAATACCCCGGAATTGGCAGCATTAAATACGCAAAATGGCAAAATCACGTCAAGATTAATGTTTATTGATTTTACTCGTCTCTCGGTCTTGTTAATGCGGCGCCGAACCCAAAGGGGTGTGGTTTGTATCCTTTTGTCTGGCTTAGTTTTTTGCAAAGGATTTGCTAAGCCTGTTTCAAATTTGTCTTGCGACTGCGAAATGTTTTATCTTTCGTTTATTTTAGAGTTTTTCGCTTTAAAAGTTTATTTCAAAACACTTATCTTACTTAACAGGATTATAACAGACCGCAAGGAATTATTCTAAACAAACTTTGTTTGTTCAATGTGAGTGAGAAACAACATTTGGTCAATTATCACTGGGTATCATCCTTGCACTTTGAAGTTGATTAACATTTATAATAAATCAACATCACATAAAGAGAATTAAAACAATGAAAGATTTGTTTAACATTTAAATCATACCGTCGTCTCGAAAAAAACAAAGGTCTGTTTTCAAACTCAATCATTTCGAGTAAAAGATTACTTGTAATAAATATTTACAAGTGGAAAAAAAATGTTATCTCATTTGCGAAACGTGTATAAAATTTAAATTCGAGTTTCAGCAGAATCAAAGCACTTTCGTGAGTGCTTTGAAAGAATGATAAGGTATCAGAAATACCTGGCACTAGACATCTCTTCAGTCGAAGTGATCTGAAGTGTTTGACTGATACGACACAGCTGATTGGTAAACTTATCAAAAGAGAGCCCCAATGACTAATTTCGTATGCTTATGCAAAGGCCGTTGGCCTCGTGTCGTAATGTGATAACAAATGAATGAATCATCGAAAGTGATTGACTGAAAAATAACTTGTAATAGACAAGCTTGATAAGGCTAAGATAAGCTTAAAGAATTCAGTCGTATCTCTGCTAAGGCCGAGAAGTAATGCCTGATATTTGACCAATATAGAAATCGAAACTATGTTGGACACAAATCAGCCTCGCTGTTCTGCTCCTTTTTGGCCTGACACGCGTCAGATCCATACAACTAGCCCCGGATAACTCAGTCGATATGGAATACCGATCTCTTGCTTTTGAATTCTCACAACACTTTGGAAATATATCACAGAGAAACTGGAATTTACTCGAAACGCGATTAAACACTCAGCAGGATTTACAATGTCTAGCGGATATAACTCAACGTATAGCTAGTCCAAGCTCTGGAAAGCTTTGGTCAATAGGAAGTAAGACAACTTAAGACCATCTAAAGCAAGGATTAACTTTTGTCCAGTGTTCGATTCGTGGGCAACTTTTTCCAAGGGATAATTATACGGAAATCTTATTGACTTAAGCAACTTCGGTGAGAGCGCATTGGGATTAAGAAAACTGTTACCGATATTTATAAAATCCAGGGAAAATTGCAAAGTATTATTATCCTTCCTCGCAGCTGCTATGGTTCTGGCCACATTTTGCGATTATTTTCTTTACTCTTTGGCTGTCTTTTCGCGGCAATGATGACGCAAAAGTATCCTTTACATCTATCATTCTCAAATAATGCCATTTATGAATACCTATTTATTTATTCAGGAATCGTTTTTGGCGAAACTCAGCATTGCCACACATGCAGCGCCATGGTTGATTAAGGCACTCTTTGGATATTTTCTGCATGCGAATCGCAACAAGTCTACGCCAAGCCGTATTTCAATCTGTCTGTGTTGGATTAGCAGCTTGGCTTTATTGTGTACCTCAATATTTGCCCTGTATCCTGCAGGGCAGCTTAGAGCTCCCGCATTAAGTATACTGTATCAATCTCTCTATTATACATTAGCCCGGATTGCTTGGCTGCGGGGCTTTTTCTGGGTGGGTTTTGCCTGCATGACGGGCTACGGCGGATTGGCCAACAGTTTCCACTCCAGCCTATCTCGAAGATTTCCTACTGCGCCTACATCTTTCCTACAAACGGAAGTCGTGTGAAAACAAACACATTTTATTTCGATTACGAAATGTTCAGAAAACACTTTACATTATCTTTATACTTTCGATAGATGCTAAGCTTTTGGTGAACGTTTGGATTCACGTTACTGGGGTTTACTTTGCGGTTCTTGAAACGATGCTTATGCCAAATCGTAGGCGCAAACCAAAAACAGACATTACCACATTAAGTCAACTTTAGCATCCCAGCTGGATGTAGATATAGAAACCGCGATAATAATCCCACAGGACATCATCACTCGACTTTAAGTACTTTAAGTATTTCTTAGATTATAAGTTAGTGGCATTAATAATAATTATTATAAAATCAATCGAAATAAAAAACCTTTAGAATATTTGCCTTGGGAAACCATTTATTTGATATTATGAAATCCAACTTTTGTCTACAATTAAATTTAGATTTTATTTTTCTATAGAAAAAAGTTTGATAAAGTATCAACAATAAATGGTTTTATTTGTATATACTACATGGCTATTGATGTCAAAACATTCAACTTCATAATGATGCTTCTTAGCACGATGCATGAGTTACGATAACGCCATGTACTTGAAAATAATCGGCAGTGGTTTGGTTTCGACTAGCTTATCTCCATAGTGTCAAAACTTTTGAACGTATATAGTGGACACATTCTTGGGCAACCTGCTCACACTTTTTTAGTCGATTCACCACTGAAGATGGTCAAAATATTATTTGGCACGCTGCTGCTTTATGGGTTGACTTTGGTCAGTTCCATGGAGTTGCCACAGGTCGATTTTATTGCCAACGAGGAATACAAAAAAATAATGGAGATGCGTTCTCTTGCTGTCGAATTTGCCCAACACTTTAGAAATATTTCGCAGACTGAATTGGATTTACATGACTCGCGATTGCCCAGCAAGCAGGATCTACAATGTTTAGCGGATATAACCCAACTGATAACTGGCGTCTCCTCCGGCCAGATGTGGGCCATAAAGAGTATGTTGACATTATATATACTTTCCGTGCAAGCCGATCTAATTTCTTAAGTTTCTAGTGTTTGATTCATGGGGCGGCATTCCGAAGGGTGTTTTATATGGCAACTTATTGGAATTGGGCAGCTATGACGAATGCATTAAAATCAACAAGGCAATCAACAATAACTATAGGATTCAGGGCAAGTATTGCTTAGCGGGTTTACCTTTCAAAAACACAGGCCTTAGCATACGGACAGCCGTCTGTTTGCCCGCTTCCTGTTCCGCAGCAAATATGGATACATTCTTGAGTCAATTACTCAAGAAACTGCTTAATATTGAAATAACCAAAGAGTTGGTAAGTAAGGAAAGTTGTCGAACGTCTTACCGGAAACCTTTCGATGGTCTAACCATATTTACAATGTGAGTCAATATAAACACCTTTTTCTTTGGTTCAGCTAAACTCATATCGTTAATAGTGTTTTAGTGTCACTTTTGCTTGGTGCTGTTGTCTTGGCCACAGCCTACGAGTATTTCTTTTACGAGGAGCAAAGTATGTATTAACCTAAAAATTAAGAATTCGCATCTAATTTGCATTACTTTAAAGAACAATTGCCTGCCTTGGTGAGAATCTTCTCGGCACGCGCCAATACTCGAGCACTCTTTCGGCTTGTGGCGCCCAAATCGAATCCGAATGTTATCGATTGTTTGCATGGCATGCGCTGCATGTCCTTGTTATGGGTTGTCTATGGACATCAGTATCTCTTTGCCTTGCTTTCACCAAATATGAACTTTCTCCAAATAAAATATGTAAGGCGCATTGCTTACTTGAATTCGAATGGTGCCTAAGCTACTTTCTCTTTTAGTGGTTTGAAAACCCCTACTCAAGTTTCATTCTACACGCCCCCTTCTCAGTGGATACATTCTTGTTTCTAAGCGGCATGTTGTTAATTATGATTGGTCTGCGTTCTTTGGAAAAGTGAGTTTATAATCGCAACGAATCAATTAAATCAATTGGCAATCTCTTTTCTTCCGTTTCTTTAAGAACAAAGGGGCAACTGAACGTTCCTTTGATGTACCTACATCGCTATTTACGGCTCACCCCAATCTTGGCTCTGGCCATACTCATGTATATGACCCTGCTACCATATATTGGTGATGGTCCGCTGTTTGATAGCATTAAATTTGATGACTATAATCATTGCAAACGTACTTGGTTCTGGACCTTACTTTACCTGCAAAACTATGCGACACCGGATTTAGTAAGTTGCATTTTTGGAAGAAGATTTAATCTAATAAGCTTGACTCTTTCTTATTGAAGTGCATTAATCACAGCTGGTATTTGGGCGTGGATATGCAGCTCTATATTCTTTCACCAATATTCCTTATCGCTTTGTACAAATGGGGCAAGAAAGCTGCAGCTGGAATCTTTCTTTTAATGCTTCTTCTCTCTGCTTGCCTCTTTAGCACTATGATGATCAAAAAGTATCCAATTCGTGTAGAGTAAGACCAAGTAACATTTATCTAAATAAGTTTTTCTAATTCATCGTACATTTGCAGAATTGGATTGACTCCAGATGTAGCTCAAGCTAAACTTTACTATGCCACACATACACATGCTGCTCCTTGGTTGATTGGAGCGCTTTTTGGATCTGCATCTGAATCGCAACAAGTCCTTTAGGCTCAACCACATGTCAGTCTGGTTGGGCTGGGTAATTAGTTTGGGTTTGATGTTCACCTCGATCTTTGTGCTTCTACCATATGCCAATTGGCTGCATCCATCTTTATCACTGCTGTCGCAGGCATTGTATTATACACTGGCCCGCATCGCTTGGCCCTTGAGCTTGTGCTGGGTGGTTTTCGCCTGCATGCATGGCTACGGTGGATTGGCCAACAGTTTCCTCTCGTCACCAATGTGGCAGCCACTCTCGAAGCTCTCGTACTCTGTTTACGTTTTTCACATATTCATACAACAAATAAACGGAAGACGTATGCGTTCAAACACATTCTTCTCCGATTACGATGTGGTAAGTGGAATTAGTGTTATAAAGTGGTCCTCGGATGACACTCATCACACTACGTTCTTTCAATAGATGTTGACTTTCTGGGGTGGCTTCGGCTTTGTCTTGCTGCTGTCCTATATAATTTACATCATTATGGAGGCACCCTTCGGTGTGCTGGAAGGCATGCTATTGCCTAATCGCAGCTCTAGCACAAAGCCTGCTGTCCCCAAAGAGCCACAACTCGAACCCATCCCAGAGACAGAAAATGAGACATTTAAGGCACAGCAAGAGGCTAACAAGCCAGACGAGACAACAACAAAGTCGGAGGCTGTTACCAATCAACTTTAAACACACATGTTTCAATATGTTGCGTTTAGTAGAATTACCTCATTTTTTACATGTTTGTCACAGAAAAACTTTAGCAGTAACAATAAAATACAATTAATTGTTTATAAAACTTAAGGAACGTATAGTAAAAACTTTTCCTTTTAGACGAAGTGTTAAGATAGAAGAAAAGAAACCAAGGATTAGTCTCATAAGCCCTCATTATGTTCACACATTTCCTTTCCTGATTATACCCTTAACCCATTGAAAATGGGTAAAAAGGGTATAATGGTTTTGTGCAAAAGTATGTAACAGGCAGAAGGAAGCATCTCCGACCCCATAAAGTATATATATTCTTGATCAGCATCAACAGCCGAGTCGATATAGCCATGTCCGTCTGTCCGTCCGTCCGTCCGTCCGTATGTATGAACGCGTCGATCTCAGATACTATGAAAGCTAGAGAGTCCAGATTTGGTACATAAGCTCGCCTAATCCCTAGGCAGTACAAGTTTGTTTTAAATTTTCGATAACTCTTCCCGTTTCCGATATACACATGTAATCGATAACAACAAAATCTTCAATTTGGAAAATGTTTTGATGCAGTTTGAAAGATTAGACTAAATAATGACAATCTGTGAAAATTTATTGAAATCGGTTGAGAAACACTGGAGATATGGAGTATTGAAGTTAAGAAGGTATGCACTATACGCGTATACATACACACACTCACACATACTTGCAAGCACTGACTGTATGCGTAAATCATAGGGTTAAGGGTATAGTCTAGTCGGGATTTCTCGACTAGAGCATTCTTACTTGTTTTTATCTGCTTGTGTTTATCTTTTTTACCGTTTTGGGTTAGCAAAGAAACAAACCAACCTAATTTGCCTAACCAAGATCAAAGAACACGGCTTTGATGGCAGATTGGGTCACTTCAATTGACCCCAAAAGAAATGAACAAACCAAAAACAAGATAGAAATGTGTCAACATTGCCTGCTTATTGTTTTTCTTTCATTTACTGAAATTAGCTGAAAGTGAAATCGAAACCAAAAATTTAAATTGCGCGAATTGGCAAACAAAGCAAAGCCAAAAGTCAACCTAGTTTCTGGACGACGCAACAGACATCGACAATGCAAAGCGAGCACATTTGATATGCCATTTTTGGATAAAGTGGTGCGGGGAATGGAAGCATGGGATGGCAGGGATGCGGCGCTATTGGCGCCCTCTGGCGGATTATTGAATTTTCCAACTTTTGACTGACACTTGGCGCCTGATGCGCCTCACTTACCCAGTGTGTTTAGCTGTTGATGTTGCTGTGATTGTTTTTGTTGTTGCCGTTGATGTTGCTGTTGTTGTTGTTGTTGTTGTTGTTGTTGCTGGTAATGTTGCTGATTTCTATGCGGGCGATGCGCTCACAAAATTCCAATCGCTTTTTACATAATTTACATGTATTTGAATAGCGCACGCCGAGCATTATTCACGTATGTATGTATGTACATATAACGGTATGTGAACGCGCGTGTGTGTGTGTGTGTGTAATAATGATACATGGAACTAGGAATAGGACAGCGGCAGCGACAGCCGCAACGACGACGAAATGTATACCCGTTTATTTTCTTATTTCGGCTTTTAACGCGAGACCCAATTTCGCCAAAGTGTAAACTTTAAACGAAAGCGCCTATGGCTGCTATATTATTATTATGCCTGCTTTGGTCATTAATTAAAATTAAACGCCACACTTAACAGTCTCACATTGATTATGCGATTGTTTATACCATTTGGCACCTGCTGCAATTCGATGTGTGTACGTGTGTGTGTGTTAGTGTTGCGTTTAAAAGTGATTTAATTAATACGGATTTGGCGGCACTGCGCTTACGAACCAGCTGCCTGCTTATGCACTCGACACGCAACGAACAAATACTGAAGAAATAGGCAAACGGTTAAAGGAATAACGGCAAAAATGTTCTTCTTTTTGCGTTCGTCTTTGAGCTGACGATGCTGCGCGCTCTCGCTGCGCACTAAACAGTGCTGCCCAGCGCGGCGAATTCGCTTGCGCGTGCCTGTTTCTCATTGTACGTGCATGTGCGTGTGTGTGCGTGTGTCCGAGGAATGCGATAAAAAACGAAGCGTTAGAATGAAATGAAAATGTAGCATAATTTATGACTGCATTGTCTTTTAAATAATTGCACGCACACAATAATACACACACACACACACACAAACGTTTCTACACACGGCATAAACGTTCAAGCCAATGCAAATTGTTTTTATTTGAAATTTGTATGAATTTATGGCAACTTACCTTCTACAAACTCTCTATTATAAGGCATATTCAAATAATTCATGTTTGTTCTTCATATGCATTTATCATATTTAATATTATTAAATATATACTGTATATTGTAATAATGGCTATGAAAATTACTTCTTGAATGCTCAAGAGATCCGTTCCAGAGAAGTTTTTTGAATATTAAGTTCTTAGGAAATGAAAGTGTGAAAGTTTAAAAAGTTAGTTTAAGTAATGTTTTAAGAGTTGTATATCATTATTTTAACCTGTAAATACTGGGCAAATGTTACGTGAAATAAGTTCTTTAGTATTTAGGTGATATATTTTATACTTTATTTTTAACCGATTTGAATACTCTGATACCAAAGATAAGAAATAAGCTTCCAGTAACCGCATTTTCGGAAATGGCTATATGATCGACTTTTATTGGTAGCATAATTTTAAGTCCTTACAACTAAGAATCTTAGGGGTTTCGATCGCAATTTTTGAATCAGTTTATGAAAGCAAATCGACATTTATAATAATTTAAACAAAACTTGAATAAGCTTTTCTAGATTTTTAAAAAAAAATTATCAAAAGAGGCAAAGTTTAAAAGAATGAAAAAAAATGAGAATAGATCATTTATGTAGGCATCTTCTGCACAGGTTAAGCCACGCCCACTAGTTACTGCCCCAAGCTTCCTTCCGACCGTTATCACTAATATTGTCACTGGTATCAGAGTATTGCGCAGGCGGTTGTGTGCCCGAATGCAAAGTTTTCGCTTGTTATACTTTGAGACGCTGAAAACATTTTTTTTTTTTGTCATTTTTTGATGGATCACATAGAGTAACAGTGTCAGAGTTGGTCATGAAACTTGGAGAGCTGAAAACTTAATGACGAATAGGCCTTTAACTATAATTCAACGTTGTGTAAATTGGAACCGGAAGATGTTGGCAAGTCGACATCATTGGGCGGGACAAAGGTGCCCATGGTGTGAACGCCCTCATGCTTGGCACTGAGTTTCTCCATTTCGCATTTGAGTTTGTCGAGAATGGCAAAGTTGGGTTGATTTACAGCCGCCTTGCTCTGCAGCACAGTAATCTCCTGCTCCTCCAGTTTCTTTTCCTTAAACGTTTTGATCGAGTTGTTGCCATACAGACGCAGCAGTGAGCCCCAAGTTTGTATATGCGGATGCAGAATCTGAGAAGGAGATTTGAAAGTTTCAATTACTTTGTTTAACAATATATATATATATATATATATATGCGGATATATTACCTGCAAAATAGCCTGTGAAGCCAGTTGTTTGCCTTCGCGTTTGTTTTTGCAAAACACTTTGGCTGTGTGCTTGCCCACGGTCATGGTGAATTCATTCTTATGGTTTGACGTACGATTGATCTCTTGTGTGACCTGTACATCGCTGCCATAGTTGCGCTGCAGGCACGTCAACAGAATGGCATTGGGTGATGGCTCCGTTGTTTTGTTGCAGAACTCGGTGACACGCGGATCCTGAATGCGAATATCGTCAAAAACCTGCAAAAATAATTGTGAGTCGAGTGATTTAAACCAAGAAAGCTAGCTACACTTACGGATAGATCACTTTGGGTCTTCTTGACAATGCCGGACTTCTGATCCTTGTTGTTGCCCGTTATTTTGTCCTTTACATCGGGTATTAGTATTTCCAGCGTTTCTCGTGCCGCCTCCGATTTAGCCTGCTTCTTGCTAGTGCCATAGCCAGTGCCATACTTAAGATTGTTAACGGAAACTGTTGCCGAATAGGGCGTGGCAGCGTTCTGCAGCTCCTTAAACTCATACGTTGGCTGGGTCTTTAGTGCATGCTGCACATACTCATGTAATATGCAGACATAACTCTTGCCATTGGGATTCATGATCCATTCACCACGTCCGCGCGGATTGTTGCCACCGCCTGTACCGCCGGCCGCTAGAATGGGAAACTTGATAAGCTTGGTGCCATCGGGCAGCGTTGGTCGTTGTATGTTCTTGATGAGCTTGCGGTTCTTCGTAAACCGGCGGCGTGCGTTCCAGCTGCGAAAGCGAAGCACGCGTACCACTTTGAATTTGAACAGTTTCTGGCAATACGCGGTCAGGTTGTCCGGCGTCACCGACTCTTTTTGTGTGTTCTCTTTAACGGTCACGATTTTCGCCGCAGGAATTATCGACTTCAATGGCTCGGTTGTGGGAGCGCCGCTTGTGCTGGGTTGAGTGACATTATTATTCTCTTTGTTATTCTGCTCGATGGGTTGGGGTGCTGCTGCACCATGCTGTACAGGACAAACCCCAGCGGGCGTTGCTTCATTTTGACTCTCCGCTGGCTGCTCTTCCTCTGCCTTCAACGGCGCCTCCACAAGTTCTGCCTCTTCGTCCAGTGCGCGTCGATAGTTTAAACAGGGTATTGCGCTCAGCGGCACAGCATGTTTGCGTACGCTGCCTGTGCCTAGGAAATAAGGTCGAGCCGCTGAACAGACACGCGACTTGCGATGCAGAAAGAGCGGCATGCCACTATTATGTGTCACCTGCACCCAGCCCTCCGGCAGCACTTCAAAATGATTGTGCCGCTTCTCTGTACGCAAAGAGATAACTATTACAATTTAAGCTGATATATAATGGTTTTAATTCACTTACCCAACAGCACAGTCTTAAAGCGCTGCTCGTATTTGGGCCGCTTGGACTCACGAAAATCGTCGGGCAGCTTCTCGTCCAGCAGTTGTTCTATTTCGTCGTCATCAAAATCGGATGAATCGTAGTCACCAGCCTCGCCGTCTTCATCTTCCGAGTAATTGTCACCATTCACTTTTTCGCAGTTGTCATCTGCAAAGTAATATTTAAGATAAATTCAGTTAATAGACCTTGAAAAAAAAATAGTATACACGTAATCGGAGTTTAGGAAAACCCGGCCAATAGGTTCGATCAGATAAGTTGTGATCAGATATACCTGATTTAAACGATATCTGCTCGTTTAATTCCAGGCGGAGAATCGGTAGCATACGCATCGTTAAATGGTACGGGACAGACCAGGGATCAGGTATCACAGAAGTTGTGTCATTAAATTGCAGCAAGTGAGCAGCTTGAAATTACTTAAGCAAATGCGCTTGCCAGCTATGTACATCCACACAGCATACATACACAAGCTGTTAACATAATGCTTTATCAGGTTTTATTTGGACAATGATAAGCTCTGGCAAGATCTAAAGATAACAACTTGTGTAGAAGCTGTTATTTTGTTCTTTTATATATAGCTAATGCCATGTGCCGAGGAAGTGAACAAGAATAAATGTAGCTATTTATGTGTATGTGAATCATTGCTTACTTGAGTCATCATCCTCACTGGCAGTGGCTACCTCGTCGAGCACCTGAAACTGGCGCAGCTGCTGATCAATTGTCTCCGACTTAAGCTCGGCATCACGTGTTTGTCGCATTTCCTTAATGGCACTGAGGGAGAAGCCGGCCACTTTAAGCTCTTGCTCCTCAATGTCCACATGATGACGTTTGGGTGCTCTGGAAACAGCAACCTCAACCATAGGTGGCGCTGCAGCTGCCGGATTCAACTCTGCCATTTTATGTATGTATGTATATGTGTATATGTGAACTTTAAAACTTATGCTATTTGGCTTTTTCGTTATATTTGGTTTTATTTGTTCGTTTTTAGAGCTGTGTTTGGGTTCACCTGGCCAATAACCAATACTGAGAACATCCAACGATTTCGAATTGATTTTTCATTGGAAGTGCCACATTGGTTAAGCTAGAAAACCCAATCTATGTATCTCTGCTGTTATTTTTCTACTAATACTTGTGTACTGAACGCACTTCACACATTAATTAGAGCATGCATATGCATAAACGCGTTTTCTTTATATTGTTGGTGTTGTTGTTTATTGATGTTGCAATTGATGCCGGCAGCGCTTGGGTAACTGCTTTCGCAATGGTTACTATGTCAAAAAAAATACCAAGGCAAAAGTTGCTACACCTGCAACACAACGCGCCGTTTCCAACTATCAATTTTTGGTTGCATTCGTTAAAAAATATACATATGGTATATATATAACTTAAATTAATAACAAACAATGCAGCGAAGAAGGCCACGCTTAAATATTTAGTGTGGCAAACAGCTGTTTTCCGCAGTGCTGCCAGATCGCTTTAGCTTTATCGTTCTGTTGGTCAAACCACTATCGATATGTCGATTACAAATTAAAATAAAAGCATACCATTTAAATAAAGAAGCTTTTGTAGCCATCCTTCAACCAAACATTAATTTTTAAAATAAAAGCCACAGTGTTTTGTAACAAGTTTCAATTTCTTTAAATAAGTTTAAAAAAAGTACAAGTTGCTTAAAGAACTTTTTGCTAACAGGAAAATGTCCTCAAAAACTTTTTTATTTTTCCCATCATAGGCATAAGGAATTTTCTAATACTATTCTGAGCTGCAGAACTGCACTGTCTGTTAGAATTTTAACAATTTATAATTTAATATTCAATAATAGTTGGACATCATGCACAAATAAAAGGTGTTATTTAAACTTTAAATTAAATTAGCTTACAAACTATTTACGATAAGGAAGCCAACTTATGAAAGCACATTTTCTATATCGATGTCCACAATGTGGACCATTTCTGAGTTATTTTGGACGTTCTGCTCGTGACCCTTGGATCGATAGTGGGCAGCTAAATGGGGGCGTCGCATAAAGGATACTTTGCAAATTTCGCAGCTATAGAAAAAAAATCAAAATTGCACATGTTTACATTCAAGACATTATAATAACAGCAAAGATGTTTACTCACTGAAAACTACGCACGCCGGAATGGCTAAACATATGTCTTTTTAGCTTGTTGCTCACCGCAAAGGACTTGTCGCACTTGGTGCACTTGTAGGGCCGATAATTTGTGTGGCGACTGTAAAAGAAAAAATGAAATGAGCAAATATTTAACACTTATTCACGAAATAACTTACTTGCGCTCGTGCTGAATGCGTCCACTGTGATCGGCGAACGTTTGTTCACAATATTGGCAGGGATAGGGCTTCTTGCATAGATGGGCCAGCTCGTGTCGCCGCAACAAGTGCGGAGTGTAGAATTTTAAAGGACACTGCTTGCAGGAAAAACTTTTCACCCCGCTGTGTCGCAGCAGATGCACCTTGAAGTTGCTGGGGCATGTAAAGTGCCTGCCGCACAGCTCACAAATGCAGTCACGCTTGCGACGTTCACGTTTAAGTGTTACTATTTCATCCTCCGACAACTTGCTCCAGTTTATGCGTGGTGTGTTCCTCGAATCGATTGCAAAATTAACCGCCGCATAGAGTTTGGACTGTGGTCGACCGAATTTGCGTTCCACGTATTCCACTTGAGCAGCTGCCGACGAAGGCGATACTACAATTGGCTCTGCGGACTCTATGTTCGGCACAGACTCATCTGATTTACCACTCGCTGATAACTCATCATCGTCTTTCTGTTGCTGCTCCAATGTGTCGTGTTCAATATCATCCTGGGCATAGTCATATTCGGCGTTTTCCTCATAAGTGTTGGACAAATCCATATCATCCTCGTCACTTACATCGAAGCTCAGACTCTGCATATCCTCTAAATCAATCTTTTGCAGTGCATCGTCAATGCTGTTGCTGTTCAAAAGCAGCTTATGTGTCTTAATAACGCGCTCCCGAAACACAATTGCTTCTCGCAACGCTACTTCGCAAGGCCCACAAATATGCACCGGAAACTGCATTTGCTCCAGTAACTGTCAACAACGAAAATCATAAAATGTAAGTGTGTGAATTCTTTCATTGAATATTGAATTAATTAAATAGCTTACAAAGAGCCCTGTTAAAACTTCAATTTGGTGCAGCATGATGTTGTCGGTCTGTTGGAATAGATCGTTGAGCTCCGTGCAAAAAATTAGTTTGCCACAGGTACGACAACGTGCCGACATTTTTAATGCATATTACAATATTTACAATATTTTTCCAAACAATTTGCGTCCTTGGCGGCGATCAGCTGTATATTACTTTTCAGCTGCGCGCATATTGCAGATGCTGCTATTGTGAATTCTTATGACTATCGATATATTTAAATATCGATATTTAATATGCAGCTGCATCCAAGATCTCCCTGTACAAATTTTTGTATATATCTATATATAAATGATGTTACATACATGATCTTCACTTTATTCTTAGAGTCGAATAAATATTATTTGATAACTCTTCGCGTAATAATTATGTGTAGCAGCACGACGATATTTAGCTTTTGCTCACCTCTAAGTGCTCATCTCTAGATGTGCGCCTTTTTGCATTTAACATAATTTTAAAGCTCATGCGTCTCAATGAGAAAACCAAATTGACTGGGCAACGCGTAGTGCTGGTGCCCTATGAGGCGCGGCATGTGCCCAAGTATCACGAATGGATGAGTAATGCCGAATTGCGCAGCCTAACCGCCTCGGATGAACTGACACTAAATGAGGAGTACGCCATGCAACGGAGTTGGCGAGAGGACAATGACAAGCTAACATTTATTGTCCTTTGCGCTGACACATATGCGCAGGCCAATGATGAGATTGCTGCCATGGTGGGCGATACAAATCTCTTCCTGCGACACGACGAGGAAACCCCCAGCCAATATGTAGCCGAGGCGGAGATTATGATAGCCGCACCCGACTCGCGTGGCAAAGGATTTGGCCGCGAAGCAATGCTCCTTATGTTCAAGTACGCACAACAGCAGCTCCCGGTAGCCAAATTCGAGGTGAAGATTGACATGGACAATGCAGTATCACTGCGCCTGTTCGAGAGTTTTCAATTTGTTGAGGTTTGTCGCGTGGAAGTTTTTCACGAGATAACCCTAGAAAGGATCATCACAGACAAGTGGCTCGCCTGGCTCGATGCACAGGTCCAACTAAAAGCTGACTTGTATAGCAATGTCAATGATTAAGAACATTATGATAGAGGCCACATTAACTTGTATTTAGTTGTTATTCTCTGTTTATTACATTTATATTACAACTACTTTCTTTACTTGCCTTTGATATTTGATTCTATATTTTGTTGCGGCTGTAGTCGTTGTGTAATGCTGTGTGTATGTTTGTGGTGTGGCATCAAATGATGTGCCGCTGGTCAGTTATCAAATATATATATGTATGTATATATGCGTATATATAGATGCGTGTATGTGGGGGTTCTGTGTCTGAATATGGTACATAAAACTAATTGCTTAATGTTTTACAGCTGATGTTTAAATTTTTTATAAAAATCATTATTAAATAATTAAAGGCAAAAATAATCATAATTGTAATTGCAAATCAAAGCTAAATATTTCATACTTTTTTTTGTTTGCACTTTGCTCTTAACTTAACGATAGCTGCTCCAAAAACTTCTTTCAATCTTAAATCTAACACTTTGACGTGGTGTGCTTTCTTCATCATTCTGTATCCTGTGTTTGCTCTTTTGCGCTGCTATGAATAATAAATATGCTTTGTGTATTATGTGTGTGTGGAAAGCAGCGTTCCTCTTAGGCAGCGGCTCCATCAATGGGCATGGCATGCAGCACCTCGTCGAGCAGCTGGAGTGCACGATGCAAATGCACCTCAATCCAGCAGGGCGTCTCCTTGATCGATTGCCGCGGATAATCAGGTCCCCAGCCCTTCACAAAGCTCAGTCGCAGTATGCACAATCGACGCAGATCATCCACTCCAATGCCAGCGGCAGCCGTGATGCCTTTTTTTTGTATATGCAAACGAGTATTAAATACATTATTAGTTAATGATTAATAAGCTCTATCGTTCTCTCTCTCTTACTTCTGCCACCGCCGCCCATTTGTTGATTGGAGACACCTGCCACGGCAGCTGCTTGCGCTGCAGCAGCAGCTTGTGCGTTGGTGGCCAGCGAATGCATCTGTTGATGACACTGACGCAAGTCGAACACCTGTAGGAATCACAAAAAAATAAGTTCAAGTATAATGCTTGCAAGATTTGAAATTAGTTTACTTTTATGCATGCGGCCGGATAAATTTTGTGCACTGCATCGCCCGGCGTTCGACCCGCCTCGCGATCCAGATAGTAGCTTTGTACGAACACAGAGTTATCGCTGAGGCAGCGCAGCCAAACATCACCCTCGCCGCGCAGATCCAGTTGAACGCCTTTGCCAATGTGCAATCTGTTAGGAGCGAGAGCGAATTTTGAAATGGTTTCTATATAGATCAGTTGATGACTCACCTGGCGCGCTCGGACTGCTCGGTGCGATGCACATTGCTGAGGGCGCCCAGACAAAAACGATTGCCGCCCGAGGGATCCACATAGCCATCGATGATAACATTTGGCTTGGCAGACGGCACTTTGAACGTCTCGCCCACCTGTGTGTCCAACTCAAAGTAAGCAATGGAGCACCAGTACTCCGGTGCCGGCTGACGGGACAGCAAGCGTGGCTGTTGTTGTTGCTGCTGCTGCTGCTGTTGCGGCGCCTGTTGTGGCGAACCCAGGTCACTCGGCAGCGTTGAATTCCCTGTGCAAATGAAGATTATTAATAAGACTTTCTAGCATTTGAGAGAATCTTTCGCTTACAGTAGCTGCCAGGCAGTGAACGCGGATCCGGCGGCTGCATAGACTGTGTGTAGGTAAGTGTATTGGGTCCGGTCCAGGTGCCGCCAGTGCCAGTGCCACCGCCACTACTAGCCTGTCCAACAGCTCCACCGGCATTAGCCTGACTGGCCGCCGTCGCCTGTTGTTGCTGGGCAGACGTTGGCTGTGTGGAGCCATAACTGTTTGCACCCGAACCCTGGGCATTCGGTTGCGGCACATAGCCATTCTGTTGCTGTTGTTGTTGTTGCTGTTGTTGAGCGTGCACTGTGGTTTGAACCGTGTTGGGGCCACCCGTGTTCCCGCCAAACTTGCTCACATCATTGCCGACATTCTGCATTTGTGCGCCTGTGGGCGGCGCTCCATAGTACTGGCCGGCGGTACCAGCGGATCCCGTGGAATTGCTGGGAACGGTATTGGGTCCACCGCCTGGCGGTGGCTGCTGTTGCTGTTGTTGCTGCTGCTGCATGGCTGCCAGCGTTGCGGCGTCTGTGGGTGAACTGGTCTGGGCATGGTGCACGCCATTGCCTTGGGCGTTCTGTGCTTGTGTGGGCGGGGGTGGCGGCGCCATAACAGGACCGGGGCCAGAATTCATGGCGCCCATGCCCGGCATGCCATGAGGTACGGCTGCAATACACAACAAACACCAAGTTTAGTTTAAGAAGGAATAACTTACAACAATTTATAAGGGAAATACGCGAATAAATAAAGAAAATGAAGAATGAATTGAAGCTTACAAAGAGTGTGCGGCGCTGGCTGGGATTGGGATTGCGGTTGCTGCTGTTGCTGTTGCGACGCTGCCTGCTGCTGCTGCTGACTGAGCCGTGGCGGTGGCTGCTGCACCATCCACGAACTGCGCGGCACGGCGCTGTCCGTTGGCTCAATTTTTGGTATTGCTCGCCCGGCAGCAAACATTGCACCCATATGATTAGCATCGGTGACTACACCAAACCAAACAAATGTGGTGGCAAAAACAAAAGGTAAACGTAAAATATAGGCAACATCAAATCATAAACAACAGAACATATACATATATAACTCTTAAAGCGGATTGTTTCTACAAAGTTCGAAGATAGAGAAATAGTCGATCATACCGTATTCACCGGGACCGGGACCCTGTGGCGGATAGCCATAGCCACCCGGGCCGACCATCTGCGTGGGATGATGCTGTATGGTGCCGATGTCGTTGCCATCGATGTCCATGCTGCCAACGAGCGAGCCGGCTGAGTATTCATCCTTGACGAGGCGACTGGGACCCGACTGCAAACTTAAACCGGATAAATCGATGCCCGGCGAGACAACGCGCTCATAGTGATACGGATTCACGCACACCGAGTCACACTTGAGATCGAACGCAAAGGCGCAGTACTTGACGTGCTTCAGCTCGTTCTTGTGCAGATCCGGCCAGCGCCAGATGCGTGCATAGATCACATGCGGGAAGCCCTTGCGACCGGCAACCTGTTGTCAGCAAAAAAAAAAAACGAAAAGAAAAATCAACAACTGTAAATAGTCAACACAAATGAACGCCTATCGCAAACGGAAATGCCACAAAATATACAAACAAACAAAGATATGTATGTGTGTATGTGTTTAGACCCCCCATAATAAGTGATAAGGGCGAAACTGGCGCCTCACCTGCAGGCGGCCGTCGAGCGTGCGCTGTATGGTGACGCATTTACTGGGATGGGCGCCGTTTGTTGTTATTGCCGTTATCAGCGAGTCCAATTCGTCGCGTTTCTCCTTTAGCTTCTTGACGAGCGACTCGATGGCACGCTTCGCAAATCCCTCGCTCTCCCCGCCCTGCCGATGGCACATCAGCGAGTGAACAATGCTCAAACAGGCATCCGCCGACGTCGGCGCATTCGAGGGCGGCGGCGGCGGCATTTGTACCATATCCCGCACAATGACTAAACAAAGGGATAGATAGATTAGTTTAATATATAAAATAGGCTAACAAAATAGCACAGGGTTGCCACTTGGTATATATTATTTATTCCAAGGAAAGGTGGCAACCTTTGGCAGTAGTTGACTACTTACTATCCTGTTGCGATATGGCACCGTACATATGCGCTGGCGGTCCAGTGGCCGGTCCGGCCATGCCAAAGTCCTGGGCAATGCCCAGACCACCGCGTGCATGGGCATCCACTTCGGCGTTGTTGGTGTCGCCGCCGTCACAAAATCGGTATCCAGCTGATGGCCACAAAGCGAAGCTGGCTCAAAAGCGTTGCACACAAGCAGCGCCAACTGAATTGCAGCAAACAAAGACAACAAGCACGCGAATGTGCGCACAAAACAAACGGAAAGTCAGCGACCGTTGTTGTTGCTCTCTCCCTCTCTACTGTCAACGCAGTAAAGCCGTTCTTGTTCTTATTGTTATCGTTGTTGTTGTTAGTACTTTACAACAGTCAGTGCAAAAAGAGAGCGCCTTTGGGGGTGCTACACACACATCGAAAATGTTTAGTGAACACAAACACACACACGCACGCACACACACACACAGACGCGCGCGCTGTTAAACTTGAACTCCCACAAAGCTGCCTGTAATAATGGCAACAGCGAGGCTTTTCTTTGCAGCTAGGAGTGCTGCTTCCACTCTTACTTCTCCTCCTCTTCTCTTTTTACTTATTCAGCAAAAACGTCCGGTAGAAGCAGCAACACAGTATCTTGCACATATAGGGTTGAGTTTTTATGACTGCGACTTTGTTTATTTGTGAATACACATTTGTACTTTATAAAATTGCAGCATCTTAATTTTCGGCACCAAAAATGCACTAAATAATTTTCCGCACATCCATAGCCAGTTTTCCACCCAATTTGCTTTTCTGTTCTTGTGCTCTTTCTAGAGATGTGAGATATTTGTAGTCGTAACTGCTAATTGTTACAACGAGTCACTAATCTAGTGTGCGAAACCGTGATATTTAAATTTTGCTAATAGCCGTACAAAGAGATGGGAAAATAATGGATAAACTAAAACGATTGCATTACTACGCTTTTTTTAATTTATTACCACATCAAAAAATAAAAATAAACTTTATTATCGACTTTTTCATAGAAGTAAATAATTTGTCACTGCTTATTGTTCTTTGTTAGTGCAGCCCTGGTGCATAATTTATCTTGTTCTTCTTCGTTTGACGGAAAAGTTTGCTTATAAATTTAAAATGAGCACACCGGTTAAAAACAATGGCACTGGCCTAGAAGACGTCAATATACCGGGTCAGGCATTCCTACGCGAGGCACTCACCTCCTGCACAGATCCGCTAAAAGCAATCGAAAGTTTCCAGCTGGAAAATGGAGTCTTATTGCCGTCGCTGCGTCCAATGCTGCCGCTGTTGGATTTGCACGGCGTGCGTCGTCTGGACTTCCACACGTCACTGATGGAGGAGCTGCGCGACAAGCTTATCGCACACATCAACGAACTGGGCCAAAAGGATCCCAAGGAACGCGAAAAGAAACTGAAGGATCTGCTGGTCAAGAGTTTTCCGGTGGTGCGTGTGAAACACTTGCGCCCCGTTGTGATGGCCATTCTGAGGAATACGCAGCACATCGATGACAAGTATCTGCGGATTTTGGTGCGCGATCGCGAACTCTATGCGGACACGGATACCGAGGTGAAGCGCCAGATATGGCGCGATAATCAGTCACTGTTTGGGGATGAGGTGTCACCGCTGCTGTCGCAGTATATTAGAGAGAAGGAGCACATTCTGTTTGATCATACCAATCTGAATAATCTGTTCTTTCAGCCGACGCCAAAGGTGCGCAGGCAGGGCGAGGTTGTCCAGAAGCTGGCCAACATGATTGGAAACAGCGTCAAGCTATACGACATGGTGCTGCAGTTCCTCCGCACACTGTTTTTACGCACACGCAATGTTCACTATTGTACTCTGCGGGCGGAGCTGCTGATGGCACTGCACGATCTGGAGGTGCAGGAGATCATCTCAATAGATCCGTGCCACAAATTCACTTGGTGCTTGGATGCCTGTATCCGTGAGAAAAATGTGGACATAAAGCGTTCGCGCGAACTGCAGGGATTCCTGGACAACATCAAGCGGGGCCAAGAGCAGGTGCTGGGCGATCTCTCGATGACTCTCTGTGATCCATATGCCATCAATTTTTTGGCCACATCCGCAATCAAGATACTGCAGCATCTTATCAACAACGACAGCATTCCACGAGATAATCAGATATTAATCTTGCTCCTGCGCATGTTGGCCCTGGGTCTCAGCGCCTGGGTAATGATCGATTCGCAGGACTTTAAAGAACCCAAACTGGACAATCAGGTGGTTACCAAGTTTCTGCCGGCTCTCATGTCCCTCATGGTGGATGATCAGTGCCGCGGCTTGCACGCCAAATTGCCGCCCGATGAGCGAGAGTCGGCTTTGACTGTCATCGAGCATTCGGGTCCGGCGCCGGACGCTGTGGAGGCTTATATACAGGAGAGCTCGGTATCCAGCATACTGGCCATGTATTACACGCTGCACACGGCCCGCAGCAAGGATCGCGTTGGTCTGCTCCGCGTTCTGGCCATTTTATCGGCCTGCAAGGCTGATCGCGCCTACGAAGATCCCTTCCTGCACTCGCTGATTGCCCTGCTCATACCCATGAGCGACGAGTTTGCCACAGAGGACTTTTGCACCACGCTCTTCGATGAGTTCATATTCGCCGGACTGACCCGCGAGAATGTGACCTCGCGGCACATGCTAAAGCTTTTGTGGTATGTTTTCAATAAGTTGCCCGCCGGTCGTTTGGCAACTCTCATGAAGGCTATGCAACCGACAACGGCGCACAATGAGCAAATTCACAAGCTATACGAATCGCTTCAGGAGCGTATTGGATCCGCTACAGCGCCAGAAACGCCTGTCATTGAGCAGCCGCCGGTGGACTTTGATTCACCTTTGCAAAGCGTTCCCACTCCCGGACCACATTACAGTTCTCAATAATCTCGCAATAAAATGTAGTTAACGTAGTAATCAAACTAGTCGTGTTTAGAATTTATTGTAGCTTTCAAAAATACTTATTTATAAACAAACATATACAAATATGCTAACTTTTAACAATTAACAAAATATTACTCATAAAATGTAAAACAATTATCAAAATATTAATAATACAATATATTTAAGCTTTATCTGCAACCTCCAAGGCATTTTTCAAGTCATCAATCAAATCAACAGCATCTTTTTTTAATAAATTCATAATTAAATTATAAAATAAAAATAAATCTTATAAAATTCAAATGGATATCGCAGTTCAGGGTCTTTTACCGAACTGGAGTCAGTCAGTTCTCAAAAAGATTCAAATGAACTAGCTCAATGGGCTGCGAGTTTGCCGGCCAACCCTGCTCCGGCTCATTTCATTTAGATATTTACATATATTTGGTCGTGTCGCAGTTCAGAAAAAAAGAAGCCAATTACTGATAAAACGCAGAGGCATTATAAAATAAAAATAAATCTTATAAAATTCAAATGGCACATTCATGAGCTGGATATCGCAGTTCAGGGTCTTTTACCGAACTGGAGTCAGTCAGTTCTCAAAAAGATTCAAATGAACTAGCTCAATGGGCTGCGAGTTTGCCGGCCAACCCTGCTCCGGCTCATTTCATTTAGATATTTACATATATTTGGTCGTGTCGCAGTTCAGAAAAAAAGAAGCCAATTACTGATAAAACGCAGAGGCATCCGGGTAAGTTTATTTAAAAAGTGTTTTATTAATCCACTACATTCACCACGAACTGTTATTCAATACGAAAAACGACTTTATTGATGTAAAATAAGTTGAGAAAGTTTATGGCCTGCGCCACGCGTTTCTTTCAATAAGAATGGGAATGTATGTGTGTGTGTGTGTGTGTGTGTGTGTATTGTGACGAAATCGGTAAATGAAGGTTATCACTTATTTTACGTTTTATATGTTAACTTTACTGAATAATTCATTCAAAAGTTAAAAGTTTGTTTCTGATTAAATTTGGGCTTAGTGAAAAATGTATTTACAAAAGCAGCTTGTTGCTGCAAATTCGTGCAACCACACATGCAAGCAAGTGTTTATACGTCAGCTGTGTGTGTGTGTGTTCCTATGTGAAATTCCACTACGCACTTACGTCGGCCCGCTATTTTATTCACGAAATCCCTTGGCAACAGATAATTTTTAAATACAAACACTTTATACACAAATTGTTTTGCCAAACAGAAAATAAGTACACTGAATGTGTTTGATAAAAATAAGAATTTTAATAAGATTAGATATGAAACTAAATATCGAACTAAATGCAAGAAAATATTATATATTTGTTTTATTTTATATATGTATATATATGATTGTGATGAAATATGTGTGTATAATAGAATGCTTGTGTAATCAAAATATTTGTAATATACATTTTTGCTGAATTTTCGTGTTAAAAACTGAATTCAAATAACCCGCCAAGGAACTGCCACATTAATATATGTTTAACAAGTGGCAATATATATAATGTTAAAAATAGTCATTTTGGCTCGCTAGCAGTATTTTAAATACCAAATGTGTCTAAGCAAATTCGGTGCAACATTTTATTTCGTGAGTCAACATTTAAACTGTGAGGCATCAATTTGTAACGTTTTAAGGAGTTTGATGTTGTTTTTGGGATCTTTACGCCCTTAGCCTTTTTTAATTATTATAGGCCATAGGGAATAGAAATACAATCTATTTTGTTTTTTTCTTTCTGATAGGGTCGAGTTTTTTGCAAGCAGTGTTTCAAGCAGTTTAAGAGATGAGTTATTTTGCAAGCAGGGTAAAAAGAGAATATTTTCCATTTCCATTATGTTTCAACTGTCTGGTATTTAAACGCCTCTCTGCACTTTTTCAACGTCAGTTTACATTTGGAAGCAACAAAGCAAAGAGCCGTTTGGACTGTAATAGGGAGTGTGCGCGTGTGTTTGTTTGTATGTGTGTGTGTTTTCATAAAATTTTTTATAATTTTAATCTACATAAATTATACAGCACTTAATGCAAGAACAAATGTGTATATAAAAAAAAATAGAATAGCCAAGTCAATAATAACAGGCTACGATGTGCAGCTGATGAAAAAAACCTACCACTTCTAAACTAGTGCGTGGGAAAAATCGATCCACAAACTGTTTGCAAAGAAAAAGAAAATGTTGGCTTAAGCGAGAAACTCTGACAACAACAAGTTAGCTGTGATACATTTTGCAGTACAAATTAGTTAAATACTTAGTATACTCAATCGACAACAACATCAACTGTTCACTTTTTATCAAGTGAAATAATAAGATTTTCGCCAAGATTTTCAAGTAAATAATTCATCTCAACATTCCTGCGCAACATAAAAACAACAAAATGGCTGTTAAAATGTAAGCATATATCAATTTAAACAATGAATTTTATTGCGTTTAAAAAGGCTATTACTTTGTCCATTAGTCAGTTGTTTTTTTCTTTTTTTTGGGTGTGTACACATTGGGACATACTTTAGTGTAGGTGTATGTATGCATTTGTTTGAATGCAAAATCAGAAAAAAAGACCATTTACGTGTTTGTTTCACCTCTCAAATCGTTTCCCAGCTGTTTAAGCATAAAATGGTATAAGTGTACGTGCACGCATAAGAGCGTCCATCTGTGTATGTGTGTATGTGTCTGACGAACAGCGGAGCTGCTATTCATAGGTTGATGGGGAGAGAAACTATGTATGATGGTACCCCACTAGTACAGTTACCCAAACAATAACGCACTGCTATCAAATTTGATCAAATTTACTGCCCCAAATGAATCCTATGTTTGTGTTTTTATTTAACCTGATAGCAATTTTTGTATTTAATGTTTGACTTAAATTTTTTTTATTCCCCTTTTTGTTGTCGATGCACTGAGCGAGCTCCACCAACAATTGTAGCAGTGTTTCAATTCCAAAGTGTTTTGCCATTCTCTCTCATCCACACATACAGAAGCAGAGGGCAAACAAAGACTTTTACATGTGTGTGTTTTTCATGTTCCCATTTGGATTTTCGACATGTATTCTTTCACCAATACTAAGCTAAAACTTAACAGTGTGTGTGCAAGCTTGAAATTGCGTCAGCCAATTGAATATGTATTTTAAGATTTAACAAATATTCACATATTTACATGTCCCAAAGTTTTAACCAGCTTTTAACTCGTTTCAAAAAATTTCGATAATACAGTACAGTAAATAATTTGTCTTTTTGCAAGTCTGCATTGGGTCTGCGTACTGTGCCTCTTTTTCATTTTAGACTCGCTCTCTCTCTCTCTCTCTCTTGATATCACCTTCAGTGTTGTTTGCTTTCTGGGTCATATTTGTTGATTTAAATTTGTTTTGTGTCGTCCAGCGTTTAAAGTAGCAATGCAAGCAACAACACATAAAATAGCTAATATTACCTTCATTTTAGGTCCCACTTACACACAAATTTGTATGTATGTTTCTTGTCGTGGGTGAAGTTGCTTTATCGTACCCGTTTTTATTTCTTCTTTGAATTTTCTAACTTTTGCTGGCGTTGGCGCGCATTTTGTGTAAGTTGTTATGGTTGTTTCTTTACAAAATGATTTGTAGCTTCCTCGGGCCATGCGTCTGTAAGTGTGCGTAACTGTTGTTAGAGAAAAAGAGTGTGTGTGTGTGCGTATGGTATGACGGTGGAGAGTGCGAGAGAGAGCAGCCATCTTGATCTTGACTGTGGTCATCAGCCTGTCAATCTATTTCACATTTGACGTCTCGCCAATGGAGATTTCACTTGTAGAGATGCACAGTTATGCACAGTCTACCTGTATCTTCGATTACAAGTCGAAAATTTAAAAAAAAAAATTTAAATATCCCATTACTGTCTCGCAAATTTCCGAACACTGTCGCGACAACCTCAAGTGAAATTTGAGGCGCTGCCAAAAAAAAAAGAAAAAAAAAAACAACTCTTAAGTTAGGGGACAAAGTCACTGAACAGCTGTTTTTGCTTTTTTTTTTGGCTGGGAACACCGTGACGCATAACCAAAAAGCTACATGACCCACCACCATCAACCGCTGGCACAGCGTATATCAGCACAATAAGCATTTAAAAATGCGGACAGCGAAAGTTAATCTATTTTAATGCCTAGACCCCATCCAAAATAGGAACTTCTTCAACCCCTCCAGTAATCCGAGTTACAATGCTCGTGCCAAGCTAAAACGACTTTGTCCACCCCATTTTTTTTTTTTAGATTTTTTTCAATCTTTTGTTTTTACAATTGGAAGGTGCGTCTCTAATGCAATTGAGAGAAGAGGTGCTGACACATTCCAATACCAGGTTTTGAGTAGCAGCTGCTTTCTGTCTTGGCAGCTGCGTTATACATTCATCCCATTACTGGAAATGGAACGGTGAAGAACTGAGAGAACAGAGACAGCGAGATAATGGTTTGTTCAAGAGATAAGATCGAGCTTGCCAATTATCTCAGTTTACGTCATGGAATGCTTTTACATAATACCTACCTATATTGATAAGGGAAAAGTCCATTGAAATGTGCCCCCATAAGTCATCAATAAAGTGCGGTAATATTACTTATCGCATCCGCTGGCCGTTTTGCCTTGTCACAAAAACAAGCAATTTGATTAAGCATTTACATAGATTGAAAACCTGTTAGTTTTGTTATCTACGCTCTTTGTTTCTTATATTTGGGTGTAAAGTGCAGTTGAAAAAATTTTTGAAACCCTCGTCAAAATGCTTCTATGCGCTTTTTCAATTTCGCCTATCGATAATGAAAACTAATTTTAGGCATTTGGTGTTTTTTTTTTGTTTCTGATTTCTTTGTTTCTGACTAAGTGCTTTATAATTTACTGAGTCAATTGAAATGCGAATCTATTTCAATTCCAATTTCGTTTGTGCTATTTAAAATAAAAGAATCCATTGACAGAAAGTCGAGACTGTCAATAGGCGGGGCAAGTACGTAGATAGTGAACTGGACGTGACGGAACTGGGTGCGTGAATTACTGAAATAATCCGGTCCAAAGATCGTCACATGATTTGAATCAAGTATTCTGTTGTTTTTGTGCATTTAGACAGAGATAGAGCGTTAGCTAACGGAATAATTGATAGGAACATGAGTACAATGCCCGCAATTTTATGCCTTTGCTGTCTGCCTTTCCAATATGTTGTTTGTACTTTTAAGTTTTTTTTGTTTTGTTTACATAAACACACTAATTTGTTTACATACATGGAGTTGTGTCAAGTTCTTTCAAACAAACGATTGACAACCAAAAAAAAAAATGTGATATTTTTCTTTCAGTGTACAAATGTTTTTGTTTTTTTTTGTTTTGGTAACTAGAAATCCAATAATTTATCTTGCAGCGCATGCCATATAAAAGCAGCTGCTGATTTTGTTGCTGCGCCTGCGCTGCTGTCCGGAAACCGTTCTATGTTTCCGCCATTGATATTTACGTGCATATGTATTGGTGTGTGTCTGTTATTTCTTTTGTTTTGTGCTGCGGCAAGTGGGGTTGAAAAAGCAATTTTTAGACGCTGTGAACGAAGCGTGAGTGTGGGGGTTGCTTAACAGCTCGTTGCACAAATTTCTTTGATAATTTCATCAAAGCCAATGTTGTTATTTAAAGCTCAAGGGTTGTTGTTGCGCCTATTCAACCATCGAGCCATAGGCCATAGGTGGAATGATGGTATTGGCACAAAACACAAAGCGATTCGAATCGATTCAGCTTTAAGCCTGGGATTAGCACAAGTTGCAACTGGCGTCACGTTTGACTTCAGCAGGATGACGCAAGGCACCACAGATATTTCCATGTTGCTGGCTGATGCAATTGCTGTTGTTGCTGTTGCAAGCCAGCCAGTTAATGAAGTTAGCAAGCACTCGCTCGCTCGCTCTCGAAAGCTCTTCTGCAAGATCTGAACGGTAGCGCTTCAAGTTGCTTGTCTTGTCATTTGTTGACCTTCAGCTTTTAAATACGCAGACAGCCCCATCATCAATAAAGCGCTGATAAATGAATAAACCGTTACAAAGCAAAAACTGAAATCAGCAAAAACCAAAAACAAAAAAGTGTTGATGAACAGTCGCTATCTTACTCGCTCATGCAGGTGTTTTTTTTTTGGACACTATGGTCATCCCTTTCGCACCTGCGCGCCTGTGCGTCTGCTAATTAAATAGCGACACAAATAAATATGATGAAAAATATTTTGCAAGCTTTTAGCTTGCCTTTGTTTCGATTTGTTTTGATTTCGTGCACTTAGCCAAAGCAACAAGGAATAGACAAAGATGGAGGCACTGTTTACTTTCATTTTTAAAGTTTGTGCATCTGTTAAAGTGAAATAAAGTTTTATAGTACATAATTTATGGCTTTTCGTCTCAATTTCTCTTTTTCTTTGGTTGGTTATTATGGTTGCATTATACATGCAAAGTAATTGTTTATGCTTTTAAACGGTAATTGCAAACACAAATATTTATGCATATGAAACCACGCCTCCCCAATTTGCCCATCTTTGTTTAACGCGCGCGTTTCGCAGTAAAAAAGGGAAATTTTTTTTACAAGCGCTCGCTTATGTGGGCCAAGTTGTTTTTTGAGCAGCGTACGCCAATAACAATAATAACAGCAGCACCAGCAACAACAACAACTAGCCTAGGTAAAGCTAGTGTATAAATAAAAACAGCTTTACCACATACATTCCACATAACTGTGTAAGTGTAAGTGGGCGTGTGTGTGTGTGTGTGTGTGTGTGCTTTGCGTCAGCAGCGAACGTATTATTTTTGTTGTCTAAAAAACCAATAACAAAACATACGTACAATATTCGAGAAGCGAGCAAGCAAAATGCTTAATAATGTGTTTTAGAAAAATTCAAATCGACTTGGAATATTCGTAATGCTACGAGCACACATACACATATGGACTTGTGTGTTTCTGTCTGCATTGAATTATATTAGAATATTGAATTAAGAGCCTTGAATGAGTTCAATAGAACGATTGCCGTGTCTAGTTTAGTTTGTCTGTTTAGAAGGCCACATCTGTTGGGAATTTACATCATACATATTACAGAAATAAGACCAAATAACACATTTACACTCATAAGCATATACTGTATTAAGACAAACTAAGGGGGTTTTTTTTTTTTTTTTTTTTTTTTTTTGCAATGTTACGCTCTGTGAAGCTATCAAGAGTGTGTGGCACAGCGTAAAGTTGAACTTTAACCTCCGCGCTGGTGTTGTTGCCGTTAGTTTTGGGGGCTTTTGTCTGATTTTTTAAAGCTACGGCAACTACCAGGGCTGGCTGTTGCCTCAGTTGAGATACACGGCCATGCTCCAAACAAAAATATGAAAAACTAGTTTGGTGGGTGGACGACCTTGAATTGAAACACCTGGCACCCAAAGTTGGTGGTTTCTTTGCGTTGCTTCATAAACGGAAGTCAAATGTGTTATTGCTTATTTTTTTGTAAATATTGTTGATGTTTTTCATATTTTGTATGCATATGCGTCAGATATATAACCGCTTGGCTGATTCACAAAACATATTTATGTTTCGAATATAATAAAGGTGCGGTCACTGTGGCGAAAGTTTAGTTCGTTCTGAACACACTCATATAATACTTGATTCACAGTCAAAAACCAGTTGAACTCTATTCGAACTTGAAGAAGTATTGCTCAGTTTTGGGTATTATTGTTAATTCGTAATGTTTAGCCTTGTGTACAGGGTCTTAAGCTGGTCATGAAGCAGGTTAATGTGAACAGTTTTATTTAAATACTTGTTTAACAATTGCACGCGTCAGGGTTGAATATTTTAACATTATAGATTCCCTTCTTGTCTGCATTCAACTATAAATAGCAAGCAATTCAAAATTTTTCTTTCACTTACGTTCCCCGTTGCTACTACTTGCAATAAATCAATTGTCAATTGCATCATTTCTTTCATTGCTGCCCATTTCATGCAGCCTCAAGTTGCTGATTTCGCAGCTGTTTTTGTTGTCTTTCGCGCTATGTTCGTTGTGTTCGTTTTATGTCATTTATCAGCTAGCTCTGTTTAGATTATTTAATTTTTTTCTTTTCCTCTTCCTCCATATGGCAATTAACCAGCATCAGAGAAAGCGTGCCCAGCCCTGGCGCTAGTCTTGCTCTATGTTATCTCTCAAACCCAGCGTAGCTGATTCTTGATGTGTGTGTGTTTGTGTTTGTAAAGCGAACACTGAATTGGAACAAGATGGCGGCCACTTTGTTTACTCAAGTGCGAGTAGAATATGCATTTAGATTTTATATATTTTTTGTCGTTTGTTCTTTTTGTTTTGTTTCGATCGGAAATCAAGCATTGTTGAGGGAAGTCAATATTGTCGAAAAATTCTCACACAATTCGTATAATTTTTGTGAAACACACATACATTTACATGCTATTTATGTGGTTTGCCTTGAGTCAACGATCGACCGCCCCCCAAACACCCGCGCACAGCCAGCCTTGTCATGGTTGTGCTTTGAATAAGACTGTAAGCAATTTATATGTGCTTTTGAGGCCAACAGCAACAAACAATAAATCAAATGTTTACCCAATGTCAACGCATTTGCCACACTGTGCAGGTGTCCGAAAATTTAATTCTACTCAACTCTCTCAGTTTTACCCAATAAAAGTTCGTTCAACGTATTGCATACAGTTCAAAATTGAAAAGAGAGCAACGCCCTCGATTAACCGAATAACAACAGAATTATAATATTATTGAAATTAACATAATAATTTCACATTAATGAACTTAATTTGACACCTATTATAACGAAACCGTAAAATATATATATATATATTTTTTTACATATTGATTTGATTTATATTTTTTAATAACAACTTTTTTTTAATTCAATTGGGCAATTTTTGCAGCGCGTAAGTTTAATATATTTTAGCACAAATCGGTTTTCCACTCACTACGGAAAAATCCAACAAAAACTCTACAAGAGAAAAACCAAATAGCTCTCCACTAAGAGCAACTATTTACATACACTGTAAACAATTTCAGCGTCTAGCGTTTATTATCGTACTAAGCACTGAGCGAACACATAATAAACCATATTGACACTCGAAATTGATCAATTTTTTATTCATTTTTTCCACTTGAAAAAAATAGACAATACAATTTTAAAAAGCGTACGTTTTGACTGACTGATAAACAAGAAATTTATTTAAAAATAAATAAATAAATAGTATTGATATCGTTATTGTCGTTTGTACACTGCAAGTAATTGTCGACATTATATACATACATATATATCATATATTGTGTTCAAAGCATATATGTGTATAAAAATCATTGTTGAGGGCGTTTTTTGTTTGTTAACTGTTTGCAAATTGTTGAAAGAATTGCATTAAGGCTCTTGGGACTATTAACAGAGCACTAAACAATTTGATTTCTCAATTTGTTTATAATATATATTTATATATATATATATATATTTCTTCTGGCTCTGGGCTCCTTGAACCGGTGTGTGCAGCACAAGTAGCAAACAGTTTGTTTTATTTTCGGTTGCATTTGCGCTACCAGTGGATTATAATTAAATATACTATTTGAATAGTGATAGTCCCTGAAGCGTTGCATTTTCAGCTTTAATTTCGAGCTACAGATTGAGAGAGAACTTTTTTTGTTTAAAAAGTCCACTCGTTGATATCTAAAAAAAAAAAAAAGAAAAAAAGTTAGTTGGCTTGAAATTAGTTTTTGGCTTTACTGAAAATAAAATCACATTTCAAACAAGTTGATTAAGGGACGAAGAAGTAATTTTGTTTGGCCTTGAGAAACGCAACGAGATTTTTCTTTCGCGTTCTATATAAAATTCTATATACGAAACCAAATCCCAAAAAAAAACCTTGCCATATACAGGTACTAGGCCAGCCCTCACAATGTCTGTCCCTGTACGCTACTCTGCTGCCGCCGAATACGCCGCCGTTGTTGATAGTGGTTTGGATAATACTCTAACCCAAGAAGAGCAATACCACGAACAACAACAGCAACAGCTAGAACAGCAGCTATATCAGCAACGCCAGCAGCAACAATTCGAACTCGAACAGCACCAGCACCAGCTGCAGCAATATCATCAGCAGCAGCAACAGCAATACTACGAACAACAGCAGCAGCAAGAAGAGGAAGCGGCTCGTTTGTATTGCCAATTGCAGCAGCAGCTCGAGGAAGAGGAACAACAGCAGCAGGCGGAGGCGGTGCGGCAGCAGCAGCAGCAGTTGATGCAGCAGAGGTCATCTATGTTGATGTCGTCGTCATCGGTGATGTCCGGATTTGATTTGCCCATAAGCAACGCTAACGTTAACAACAATAGTATGGATGCGATTAGCATTAATGGTATCCTGGTCGATGATGAGCAACCATCAACATCGGCTCAGGCTGCGGCGGGAATAATGCGGGGCAAATTAGGTAATGGCATCGACGATGGACACAATGCAGCAGAGATGCCAACTGATTGGATGAGGATTGCGGACGAGGGCCGGTATGGGACACCGGGTGCTGCTGGCTTGGAATATCAAAAGTACGAACATCAACAATCACAATCAACACTGGAAAATGATGCGGGAGCAGCAGGAGCAGCAGCCACTGAGCAATCAGCACTGAAGAAACTAGAGGATCAATTGCATGCCATGAGCTCGGAAGAGTTATACGAGACCCTCAAGGAGTACGATGCCTTGCAGGATAAATACCATACTGTATTGCTCTTGCCGAAGGACTCGAGGGTAAGCTGAACATAATACTCTTCCTACTCGTACGATAAGCTAATAGACAACATCTTTCATTTAAAGCGTGAGGTGACCGCTGGCGGACGTGATGGTTCAGCATATGTGCTGCGCTGTCTGAAGATGTGGTACGAACTGCCATCGGATGTGCTGTTCTCGGCCATGAGCCTGGTCGATCGCTTCTTGGATCGCATGGCCGTCAAGCCGAAGCATATGGCCTGCATGAGCGTTGCCTCCTTCCATTTGGCCATCAAGCAGCTGGACTTGAAGCCCATACCTGCCGACGATCTGGTAACAATATCTCAGGTATGTTTTCATTGTGCTCACACAAATACAAATAAAGGTAGAGATAGTATAAAGGTTTTCATTGTTCACAATCACTATTGCAGTGTGGTTGTACCGCTGGCGATCTGGAACGTATGGCCGGCGTTATTGCCAACAAGCTGGGCGTACAGATGGGACATGCACCGATCACATCCGTTAGCTACCTGCGCATCTATTACGCTCTCTTCCGCAACCTGGCGAAGGAGATTGGCGGTGATTTCTTTAAGTTCTTTCAGCATCTGATCAAGCTCGAGGAGCTGGAGAACCGTTTAGAGATTCTGTTGTGCGATGTCAAGACAACGGTGATTACGCCAGCGACATTGGCACTAGTGCTCATCTGCCTGCATCTCGATTTCCACATCAAGGAGTCGTACACACGCGGCAGTCCTGAGCTTAAGCATGTCTTTGAGTACATACTCTTCCTGCAGCAGTACATGAGGGTAAGCATTACTATTATAAATTGCTCAAGCTTTTAACGAATTGAAATTTAACCGAGTGTTTTTTTGCAGATTCCTGATCGCGTTTTCACCTGCGGTTTTAGCATTGTTTCGGGCATTCTGTCCCATTACAACGGACAGAATAAGGCACCCTACAAGCAGCGGCTTGTCTGGAAATTATCCAGTCGCACGCTGCGCGTCCTGCGCCCAATCAATCGCTTCTCATCCGATTTGCCCACCATTGAGGAGGGTATATCGAATGCCATGGACGATGGCCTGCGATCAAGGTGAGTTCAAGACAACGATATCTAAATTAGATAGCAAACAAGTTTAAGTTGACTTTGTTTGTTCCACCAGTTAATAGCCTATTGAAACAAAGAGCTCAAAGTGTCCGTTATCTATTTTTGGCTACATTATGTCGAGTCTTTGGACTTATTTATATGTAGGCGAGTGTGGGTCGAGTTTGGCGTAAACAAGTTTTTTAGAATTGATGCGATTTCATTATCGCAACAAGAACAAACAGCTAGCGATCAACAATCAAGCAAACAACAAACAACAAAAACACGCATACAAAATCATGAGACCCAGCGGCTGGTTTTTGTTGTTTTTCTTTTTATTTCATTTATTTTTTTGCCTGCCTGCCTAACTCTAGGCATTTGCCAAAAGTGGTCTGACGACAATAACAGCAGCAGCAGCAACAACAACACGCACACATACAGTTAGGCAGCGCCCAGCCATGTTCATATAAATACATACATGTATTAACACATACGCATGTAGACAGTTAGGCAGCGCCCAGCCATGTTCATATAAATACATACATGTATTAGCACATACGCATGTAGATATGTACATATTTACGTGACTTTGTTTTTGTTGCTTTGGGACGTGCGTGTGTGTGTTGTTGCTTTTCACATTTTTCGACAACAATCTTATCAGAAAAGAGCAACAACCAGCCCGCCCGAGACGTAAACAACAATAAAGAGAGAGAGAGAGAGACACGCGCACGCACACTAAAGTGTTTAGACGAGGGTCGCTCAAACTGTTGTATTTAGAGAAATTATGAAATTCGACCAAAAACAGGTGTGTGTGTGTGTGTCAGTTTTGATGTGTGTGGGTTGCTCTTTTGGCGTTTTTCCACTATATTTATAAAGCAAATATATATGTCCCATGTACATTTAGTTGAAATATGATTGCAAGACCTTGATACTTTCTCTTTGATATGCTCTATCAGTAGGCATATGCATTTTGTTAGCCGACTTGTAATACAATGATAAAAAGAAGGCTGGTCACTTATATATTAAGGATTATATTTATAGGTTGAAGGTTGTTTTTAACAATTTGTTCGCTTATATGAGCTTGACATTGAGCTTTTTGAAACAGTTCTAAATATTTTTTCCATAGATTTATTTTTTTATTTTTTTGGCAAGGGTAAACAAGTTTTTGGCGTTGGCCTTGTGTTTGGACTTGTTGTTTAAATTAGACGCAAACATTTTATAGTTCAATGCACCTTTTCGACTATCGCATTATGATATTGCACTTATGTGCGCAAAGGTAGAATGATTGTGTGAAAAAGTTGTTATTGCTTATATCAGCTGATCGAGTTGATAATTGCGACAACCTTCAACTTGAAAATTGATCGTTCGTTCGCTCGTATGTTTTTGCGAAACCTAATGATGATGACTTATGATGTGTTTTATTGCTTTCTTTCTAGAACCGAGAGTATTAGCTCTGAGGAGGAGGAGGACTGGCCAACTTCACCCATTATTCCAATTTTCGAACAATGTTAGTAGCACCCAGCAGCAAGCAAGTAAGCAGTGTAAGCAGCAACCAAGCAAAACAGCAGCCCCCCCGTAAACGTACAACCAATGTGTGGGGCATGAATGAAGTAGCAGTAGTAGCAGCAGCAGCATCAGCGGCAACGGGCAGGAATCATCTATATTTGCACACCGACACAAAGTTTGTTGCAACAACAAAGTAAAACATCAAACACACATATCCCGTGATCCAGATCTGGAAGAGAGAACCCAAAAAGGAGAGATCACATCGATGCAACAACAACAACAAAATAATTGCTCGCTATGTGTGAGCGTATGTGTGTGTGTGTGCAAAAATGGGTGTGCGTGTGTATATATTGCTAGAATGCATCATAATTCGTTTAGCATATGCATTATAAACTATATATTATTTACGCTGGTTCTACCATTTAAGAGAAACTATGAAAAATGCGAAGTCGTCAGCCAGCGATTCGTCTCGTTGCGTTAGGCGACATTTTTCGATTTATTTGCGGCAAGACAAAAAAATACGTTAAAAAAAAAATCAAACAAATGCAAAAAAAATCCAAAAAAAAAAATATACATATATATATTTATATATATATATATAAATAGCGAAAAAAGAATGCTGCGGACCATCATACAAAAGATTGATGTCGTTCCGGGCCATTTTTGAGATCGGTGAGAGGAAAAACGATTTGAGAATTGATAAACGACCCAACAACAAAAACCCCCCAGGCATACGGAATAGAACAGCAATTTTTTGTCGGCGCTAGCTTGCAAAAAACACAAAAAAAAACAACTAAAGAAATCAAAATGAAAATGAAAAAAAAAAACAAGTATCTCTATCCCCCCTTGATTCAAATTAGTTTAAATAACTTTTTGTTCTCCATGTTCGTATTTTGTAAAACTCTTTATAACTCAAAAAAAATATATATATATGGTGGACCCACGAGCATTAGCAGAAAAAACAACAACAAAAACAACAAACAAACAAAAAAAAAAACAACAAAAAATCTAAAAAAGTACAAAAAATTATTAAATATAGACAGACTATTAAACTTTAAGTTAAATGTTCAAAAAAAAACAAAACAAAAACAAAAAATAATTTTCCATAAGAGAATCATAAAAGATTTATTAATCATTTCGTCCGCGCTCAGAATTGAAAAGAACCTATGACTAAGAATTCGTAACAGAAACAGTTAAAAATCATTAATTATTATTATAAAATTCCACATGTAATTGTATGTGTGTGTAGTCGACAACAACTTTTGTTCTATATATATATATATAACAAAAAAGAAAAGCAACTTTAAAAAGCGGAATTTCAAACGCAAAATAGTAGAGAAAGCATTAATTAATTAATTTAAACAAGATCTTTTTGGAGATACTATCACCCACCACACCTCTCCCTGTGGTGTATCATGTATTTAGAACAATGCAAATACAACAACAACAACCACAACAGTGATCAACTTTTATATACACATGTATGTATGTATGTTTGTATATATGTATGCATATGGATTTTTAAAGTATGCATATATATATCTATATACACACATTTCACTTTCTTTTTTGTTATATAATTTAATGATAATTATTTATTAAACAAAACAACATGTAAAAACAAAAATATATAAAAAACAAATAACCTAATTTCATATGTTGTACTAAATATACAATAGATATTATAATAACACCATAGCTTATAGTGAAAACTAAAAAGCAACCAGCAAAACAACAAAAACAAACAAAAAACCAATTAGTATCTATCTCTTACAATATGTTTTTAAATTGAAGCGCGGCGCTCTGATTAAATATTATGATGCATTATAAAGAATATATATACACGGCAAAAGAATGAAAAAGAAACATGAAGGAACGGAACACAGGCTCCTCCAATGGAGTGCAGTAATCAAACAACTAATAAGAAAAGAATGGAAAACTTGTGCAAAAACTATCCGTAGAATGACAAACAAATTGACAATTTCTTGAATTCGATTTTTAAAAGCGACAGCACACACAATTTTTTTTTTTTAAATCAAATGCAAATATCGAAAAACATATTTTGTGTAAATTTTAATAAATGCGCGTGTCACTGTGCACAGTGGCATACAGTTTCTGATTAATATTTGCAAACAAATCCAAATGTTTTATTTACCTTTGTCTGTTTGTGTGTTTGAGTGTGTGTATGTGTGTGCAGCCGTTATTTTCATGTCAGCCTTTAAGAAGCCCACAGCCGGTCGATAAACCACAGCCCGATGGCCGATTCTCACTCTCTCTCTCTCTTTGTCGTCTGACCAAATGTGAGTACATTCCCAGCTCAAACTCTCTCTCTTATATGGCAAGTCAGTCTATTGTGAACTGATTAAATAGCGCACTCTGCACACCGCCTGCAAATGTAAATAAAGCATTTTTGCTGTGCAATAGTTTAATTTTATTTTCAGAAAATTCTTGAAAACATTTCAATCAACCATGGCAATACTCATGTATATTTGTGATTAACAACAAATTTTATAACAACACAATAATGCCGCAAATGTGAATATGGCGAAAACTATTATTAATATTTAAGGAAGATGGTAAAAGTTGTGTATTCATTGCCAGGCTGTAAAAACTATATTTAAAACTTAGTCTAAACTTTTAATAATGGCAAAGTGACAAATAAGCAAAGTGAAAACGTAAAGTAACAAACAAGCGCAAGTATAGACCTAAGACTTTCTACAATGGAAAACAAGTTAACCGTCAAACTCTGCCGAGCAGTCGGATATTTTGAAATTTATTGTATGTATTTTAAAGTTAGCAAATTTTACATGTATTTATCGCGGAGTTAGGAAAATGTTTCCAAGAGAAACGAATCATTTTAACGATCGACGTTCATACAAAGAAGTTTATATCATTACTATTATTATTATTAGTACCTCTACAATGTACTACATTTTGATCTTAATTCAATTTAGTGTTTTGTAAAAGGAACATTAAGTTGGAGTTTATTTTGCGTGCATAATGCAATGCAAAAAAAAGGCATTTTACATTTCATTGACTATAAGAAAAAACCTTTTTATAGTTCTAATTTGAAACTAAAGAAAACAATTTTTGTAAATTTCATATCATTCATTACTTAATTTATTTAAATTACGAAGTTGTATTTAAGTTTTTAAAGAATCGTTGCAAGCAAATGAACAATTATGTGAGATAACTGGAGATTGTGTAAAACAAATCCGGAGAGCTGTATAAGAACATCGAAAATCGTGATTAAATTCATTTTACACATATTACAACAAATAAATACAAAAAGTATTATTAAAACGTAAACAAATGTTTTTTAATATTTAATTTGGGTTTTAGAGTTACAACATAACGCACTCAATTTAGGTATCGATGTTGTCAGTTTCATTTGATACCGATAACAATTTATCGTCACTGATGTCAACAGCAGTGTTGAAAATGACAAAAACCCAGAGTTGCCATACAAATATATCGATACTCCGCATGCAGTGTTTTTTCGTGGTGCTGGCAACACTGTGACACATAACCTTCCTTTTCTAAATAATTTTTGTGCTGTGTACACGTGTTCTCCACAATGGCACCCATCGAAAAAGCTAAAAAGCTCGCCAAATCGGCCAAAAAGGGCAAGAAACACCCCGTCAACTCGTACCTCAAGGGCGGTATCTTGCGTTACTCCAAAGCCCAGGTAAAAACTCTAAAAAACACATACAAAATGATGCTGACAAAGTTTGGTATTGTGCTGTGACGCCGCCTTCATGTTCGTTTCTGCTTTAAAAGCGTGTTTGTGTGTGTGTGTGTGGACATCTGTCTGATTTTGTCAAGTTTTTGATTTACAGATGTACAAGCGCCGTGCGCTGTACCGCCTGAAGGACAAGAAGCACCCAGTCGTCCAGAAGGAGAAGGTGCCAATCACGAAAGTGAAGAAGATCGGTGGCCCAAAGAACGGTGGTGAGCGTACCGTCTTCCTGAACAAGCCCAAGGCCAACTTCCCAACCAAGACCTTCGTCAAGAAGCGTCCGGGCAAGGCAAACTTCAGCGAACATAAGCGCAACACGCGTCACAACCTGAAGCCCGGCACTGTCCTCATCCTGCTGGCTGGCCGTCACCAGGGCAAGCGTGTCGTTCTGCTGAAGACTCTGTCCTCTGGCCTGCTGCTGGTCACCGGTCCCTTCGCCCTCAACTCGTGCCCCCTGCGTCGCGTTTCACAGCGCTTTGTCATCGGCACGTCGTCGCGCTTGGACGTGAGCTCCGTGAAGGTGCCCGAGAACCTGAACGACGCTTACTTCCGCCGCCTCAAGGCCAAGAAGCAGAAGAAGGGTGGTGAGGCTGACATCTTTGCTGCCAAGAAGGAGCGTTTTGTGCCCAACGAGCAGCGCAAGAAGGACCAGAAGGAGATCGACAGCGCCCTCCTGAAGGCTATCAACGCACATCCCGAGGGTAAATTCTTCAAGAAGTACTTGCAGAACATGTTCGCTCTGCACTCCTCCCAATACCCACATCGTCTGCGTTTCTAAATGACGCTGCTTGACGACCCAAATGCAACTTCAGTTTAAGGATTTTTAAATACTTTGTACAAGCCCCGCTGATTACCGAAACATTTGTAGAATAAACAATACAAAATTTGGAATTCTGTGTAAAAGGTATAAAAAAACAATTCGCTTGTGTGTTTATTTTTCAGTCGTCTCCGTCGTCCCTAACGTGTCTGAGTCTGGCAAGTCAGTTTGTAAGTTGAGCGCGGAAAGTAATTTGCGTCGTCCATGAATATACCAGAGCATCTCGCGATACGAACCCGGCAGCACCTCATCCACAATATCATCCACCTTATAGGTGAGATAAAATACGTTTGTTGTCGTTATCTTCTGGGACTGAGCCTCCGCATTGTGGGCCACAGTCATCAGCTGTACATAGTTGTGGGACGTGTAGACCACATAGGCGGTCATCTCTATGAATGCATTGACCTTGACGGGTTGCATGAAACTAATGTCCGATATGCATTTCAAAACGGGTCGACCGCTCACATAGATGCTAGCCATAATGACGCTTAGCTGGGCTGCCTGTCGCATTAGATAGCCACCGAATACGGTGTTGTGAGCATTGCGATTTTCGGGAAAAGGATGAATCACTGTTGACCTCTGGCTATCCACCATCCAACGGCACTTTGGTGGCAGTACCCGCTTATTCAAATCAAAATTATCCGGCGGCGATGTGCGCTGCAGCAAACTATACATAATCGCCTGCTCATGTACCAGTGGTGGGGATATAAACACACTTGCTGCATTTGCGGATTTGCGATTGCCTTGTCGCTTAACCGCTTCATCTATGCAACGCTGCTCCGTTTCGTTGGCTGGCTTAAGTTGATTCACTGGTGCCGAACCTGTATTTGTGGCATTGCGTGCCACCATCAGGAACAGGGCTTTCGTTACGTTCAGATGCTTGCCATCCACCAGTTGACGCACATAGAGTGTTATCTCCATGGATGTACGGCCGGCAAACGATACAAAGCCACTCAACTCAATATCCCTGTCGATCTGTAGCAATTCAGTGTTCGAAAAGTCCATTCGGTCCACGAGCAACGTGACAAAAGTATACGGCAACGGCACTTCCTTGGGCAGATCAGGTATATGAATATGGCGATGGCACAGCCATACTTTACTTTAAAACTTTACATTACTCGAGAGCCGTTTGATGGTATTGATGTTAATTACCCGCAAACATATCCATGGCTTCCATTAGGCGACCCATTCGCACTCGACCCAAGTGATTAATATAGCGCTCGCGAATCAACTCATCCGTGCTCAAAGGCAACTTGACTGTTGTATACGAATCCTGCATGCAGCGTGCTGGCAGCTGCTCCGGCTTCGGCTGATGTTTCAACAAATAGTCACGTGACTTGGGTACAACATGATAACCAATTTCGATATCAGTTCGCTCTCGAATTATTTTCTCAACTGGCAAGAGTGATAGGAATGGGTTTAAAAATAAAATCGTTCGCAGTATTTGTAATTTTATCTAACCTTCTGCCATTGTGCCCGAATAATGATCCTGGTTTTTTTTCAAGAATTCTCCCATTTCATAATGCCTCACAGCAGCATAGATCAATGGCCAACGTTTCCTTGAACTATACGTTAGTTTATTGAAATTTCCAAAATTATCTTTGCCTTACCTCGCTAAATTTTGACATCGTCCTGGTATAAGGAAACCCAAACGTGACATTCGTCGCATTTTGATGCAGTTAAAATTAATTTAAAATAACTCTACAAATTTTGCAAAAGAATCTAAAATGTACGCGTAAATTGAATGTATTTTCACTGAGCACTAGACAAAATACTATTTCCTCAAATTCAAATTACGCAGCGAACGCGAAAGGTACGAAGGTTGTCATTAGCCCTTGCGATTCCGATTCCGATCCCCAGAGTATATGTTTCGGCATTTTTAATCTCTTCTCTGATCATGTCAACTAGTCTTTCGTTTACGAGTTCCCCGACAAGTTCGTTATATACAAATATATTCGTTTATTACATCACAAAACACAGAGAACAAGCTAATATAAGTATTACATACGGTGAATGCTGCTTATATTGAACGTTGACTAGTCGACACTGAGCTAAAGTTTCCAAGCTCTATTATGACATTTGAATATTGTTTAAGTTTAACAAGCAAAGAAAAGTTTCAACTAACAACAGGCTACACTGTACTATAGCATATGATTATCTCGTATTTAATTATCATTATCTATCTCGCTTGGCAAATGCAGGAGTGAAATCCGTTTAGGTTTTGCTCAGTCCCATGCTGTACTCGAACTTGCGACGTCCCTGAATGTACCACATTGTCTCGTGATAGGAGCGTGGCAGTACTTCCGTGACGGTGTTGGGTGCCGAGAACGTATAGTAGAAGGTATTTGTGGTCACCTGGTTGCCAGTGTGCGTGTCCAGGACTTCGGCAACGGTCATAATCTGCACATAGTTTAGTTTGGTGTACACCACATAGGCGGTCATCTTGATGAATGAATCAACGCTCACGGGCTTCTCGAAACTAATGTCGGCAATGTGCTCCAGCTTGGGTCGTGTCTTGCAATAGAGCACGGCAGCCGCCCAGCTAATCTCGGTGGCGGTGCGCATAAGGAAGCCACCAAAGACGCGATTGTGATGATTACGATTCTCGGGAAACGAGGGAATGGTGCTCATTTGGAACGAATCCGACATCCAGCGGCAGTTCGGCGGCAATATGCGCTTGTTCAGCTCCATGGTGTCGCTGGGCGTGGTGCGTTTATATAGCTCGTACATAAGCGTTTGCTCCGGATCATTAGGTTCCACCTTAAAGATCGACTGTGCGCCAAGTAATTGACGTTGTCGCTTCCGATCCTTGCCACCAGCCAAAATCACTTTCTCCTCCTCATTGGCAGGCTGTATGGGATTCACAGGCGCTGCAGCTGTATTCGTTGCATTGCGTGCTGCCATTAGGAACAGTGCTCGTGTCATTTTCTTGTAGCTGCCATTTTGCATCTGCTCGAGCCAAACAACCACCTCCATGGAGCTAGTGCCCACCCATGAAACGTGCCCGGAGAGACGTATATCCTCGGTGCCAGAGGCCAAGATATTGCTGAAATCAATGCGATCCACAAGTATCGTTACAAAGGTGTATGGCAAATGAACATCAGCTGGCAGCTGCGGCACCTCCAAATGCTTATGACAGCACCAAGCTGCAAGGGTTTAACAATTAAACGTTTTTTTTTTTCAAAATGGGAATCAAAAGAGGCTGCATACCGGCAAACATGTCCATATCCTCGAGCAACCTGCCCATGCGAACGTTACCCAAATACGTCACATACTTGTCCTGCAACGAACGATCCGTGCTGAGTGGTATAATGGCTGATGTGAAGGAATCCTGCATGGCACGTGCCGGCAAGTCCTCTAACTTTGGCTGATACTTCAGCAGATGTTCACGCGACTTGGGTATCGGTTGATAGCCGTGCTCCAAACCCAAACGCTTCATCATCTCCAGCTTGACTGGCAGGGGAGAAACGTACTTTATTTTCGATTGGTAAAATAGTTATTTGCTTACCCTGAGCCATGGTGCCTGATTCATTGGGCACCGCCGATTGTTTAATATGCGTCGGCGGTGAGTAATTACGTCTGTGCGAATAAAATATTTTAACTGTAAATATACAATTTTGTTCATTATTTTACTCACATGGATAGCTGTGAAGCCAATGGAGCCACACTATTTAAACTAATTTTCGGCTTGTTTAATGTTCTGTTAAACAGTATTAAACACTTTTGTGCTCCCACCAACGAACGCAACATTTTTCTTTTAACAAATTCCACAAATGGCGATATTAGTTCTTGACCCACAACTAAAATTCGTTTTCAGTAACACACACACACACACATGCACAGATGCGAATATACATTTCAAAAGTGTGAACAGCTGATTTTAAACAGCGCACAGTGGGTCGCAAAATCATTGTGAATGGGTGGACGCATTGGTTAGGCGCACGAGCGTAAAATTCGAAGTTCGTTTTGGCAATGTCATGCTTATCTTATCTAATATGTTTACATGCAAATGTTTATCATTATAATCTGTAATATTTATTACAAATGTAAATAATAAGTACATTTGTCTGCTGGTTGTTAGTTGCTAGTTACACTGTGCGATTAGTGATGTCATCAATACGTTAATCATTGACGATTTCACTTAATTGGGAATGCCCGAGTTATCAACCTTGCAGAATGCTCTCACTGAAAGTGATAAGTACATTCATGTGTACGTAGAAGAGTTCAATCGAAGATCCCTGCAAAGATCAAATCACTTTCTGTTTTCAATGTTTACAGCTGTTAATGATAGTATGTATATTTCATATGTATTTCAGTTCCTTTATATTACAAGTTGAATAAGTTAAATTAAATGCTCAACTAGATATCCAATTCCTTGAGCGCAAAGTTAAGAACCATTGGCAGCAAACCAGCATCCTCTAGCTCCAAAATCTGCTGGCGCAAGTTGTCCACTGGCCGTGATTTGATGAGCTGCAAATTACATTAGAACTAATATGAAGAACAAGGTGTTAAGAACAGTATTTAGCTTACCTTTACTATCTTTTTGCGCTGTTCGGCGCTTTGGCAAAAGATGAGCACCGTGGCAGCCATATGAGGACGTTGAACGAGCACACAGTGCTCGGCAAATTGATATAGATTGAGCGCATGCACAACGGGACAACCCTGCAGACGCAACAGTGTTTTCTGCAAACGTTCTTCCTGTGCATTGGAGCGTGTTTCTCCTGCAATCTTTAATGGATGTGTGAGCACACAGTCAAAGGCCAAAGCAAGTCCATCCAGATGCAGCAGTTGCGGCTTACAGCTGAGCACATCGACCAATGCGTTCAGCTCACGCACCATATTAAAGATGACCATGCGCTTGAGTATGCCATTCCAGATCTTGGGTAAATGAATGTTGAAGCCCAGGCAAATGTTGGCCATCACCTCAAGTGAGAGTGGATTCTGTGCATTGCGCTGCCAAACCATTTTCAGTATGCTAATCTTGTCGCAATTATCATCAGCAAACTTCTCAATATTCGAGTTGTAGCCGAGAGCTTTTAGTTCATGGACACACTTGATGGTGATGAACTGACGCTGGCTTATGGTATTGCTGAACGAATTGCTGCCATCATTTAGCTTGGAGTAACACTCGTACATTTGCAGCTGCGTGGATGTGTTTACCGAGCTGAGTGGTTAAGGATTTAGCATATTAGAAGAGATATTCTTCCATTGATTAAACTTTAAACTTACCCGCCCTTGAAGATTAGGCCCACCAAAAACTGAACAGCTTCTGATTTTGGCCAGCTGCTGAGAATATAAAATGCTCGAACGACATTCTCGCTGGCATTGCCGGTATCGTCGCCACCATTGTTGGCACCCCCATTCTCAGGCCAATTGTGATCTTCGAGGAATGTCTCCTCAATTATGGTACCATCTGCAGTTTCCATTGTAACGGACAGCCATTTTTGCAGCAGTTTAAACTGTATTCCTTCCAGACTTATTTCGTGCAGCACGCAAATCTCTTGAACTAGCGCATTTATGTCCACTTTGCTGGTTTTGAGAATCAATTCGTGATGATATAGACAATGTATAAGCTCTGTTGGATGCTCCACAAGGCGCAGAAGTTTCTCATCGGTCATGCCATAAACGTAGAGCAAATGTTGTGTTTTTTGTATGGGATATCTGCGCTTTATCTTGGCCAATTGATCCTGGCACTTGGGATCCTTGTACAGCGACTCGTGCTCCTTGGCATATTTCCAGCACTCATAAGAGGCTTCTACCTGATCAGCACCCTCTGGCGCATAGCCAGCCACAAAATACAATATAAGAAATACTTTGTTCGGACTGTGCACGTTCTTAACCAAGCGGAGGATCTGCAATAACAAGCTTCACATAATTTAACTGAAAGCAGTAAAAACTTGAGATCAGACTCGTACCGATTGAAGAAATGCATTATTGGTCGGATGCAAACTCCATGTTTCCGAGTCATTCTTCGATTTGTACTCAGCTATAGAGTTTTTCACAGCCGCCATGCAAAAGTAGTCACAGTTTTGTAAGACATCTTTGGAGTTTTTCAACTCGGTGCACATGAGTATAAGCGGAAACCAGCTCTGACAGTTGTCCACATTCAGTTCGCTATCTGCGAAAATAGTTTAAATGTGAACAATGCTTAAAGTCATATTTTTAAACAACAACGCACCCAGAATATCTTTAAGTGGCTTCTCAACAATGGGCTTGAAGGGCAGGCGATAACGTGCAATCTTTGGCAGCACACCATTCTCCTTTTGGGACTGCAGCCACATGTCCGTCTCCAGTTGACCAGCGCGATTGCGGCGCCTTGTGATCATTTTGTGGCGCAGGAAATGCAAGATATTAAGCCACGTTTCCATTTGTTTGGGCGCGGCATCGAAGAACATAAGTATCTCTATCACGCACACATACAGCTCATAAAAGTAAATGTTGATCTAAGGAAAAGAAAACCATGATATCTAAATGGCCGATTTGTGGCTTTTGTGGCTGAACGCACCTCCTCAATGAACTGGTATAGCTTGGAGGTAAAGAGCTCCACATTTGTTACTTCGGTAATGTAGGGCTGGCACAATTCGCGAATCTCACGCACGCTGCTCAACACGACAACTTCCTCGTCACCAAAGTTATCGGTCTTAATCTCATAGCGCAGCTCCTGGACATTCAATATGCTCAGAATTTGTGTGATGAGCAATTTCTGATAGTCCAAGCCGAAATCAGTGCTCATGCGCTCCAGCAACTGCACATTGAGCCGTTTGTTATGGAACTCTTTCAGCAATTGATCAATATTATCCACATCTGCATTAAATTTACCCTTAATGCTAGGATCTTGCTGACAGAATTCCAAATAGTAATACAGCTTATTGCGCCTGTAAATGTGAAGGAAATGTGAACAAACGAACAACTTGTTTTTGACTGTTAAGTACTTACTTGGCACGTAGTATTTGCACATAATCCATTTCGTCAATGTGCTCGTTGTACATGGCGGAGAGCGTGAGAAAATGAATCTTTTGCTGATCAGTTTTCACCTCCATTGACAGTTTATCCAATAAGGCGCACGCCTGGCTATCCGCAACCAGCATTGTGAAAAGCTCTGTGATCCAAACATATATTAAAAACATCTCAGATATTAGACGACATTTTCAATTATTTACCAACTAAGTTTGCATCCTTGTTGTTCATGGCATTGCGAAGAATGCGACGCAATTGCAGCGTGATAAAGCCTTCGTTTATGATCTTCTTACTGTGATTTTGTTTCTGGTATTTAACTAGATACTGTGCCATAATATACCAAACATCATGCTCCTTGGCCTTGGTCAAGTGTTCCAAAGACAAAAAGAAATCAGCGCGCGCACCATCAATGTCCTCTTTGACGTCGCATGGTAAGGACTGCTGCAGTTGAAGCAACATCGAGTTACTCGGATCCGACTCAATGGTCATGAGCAGAAGTGTCCGTGCCAAGAATTTCACAATTGGCAGGTTGCCGCTAATCCGTTTCTAAAGAGTAGACGTATTAAAAACTGAAATTCATTTTTAGAATCATGTGACATTTACTTTCTGCTGCGATTGCGCCTGCGGCTTAACATCGACATCATCAAACATGGACACTGAATATCGCTTCTTGGTCGATGGCTCCACATTAACTTTTACGTCAATTGAATTATTGAGGGCTGTTGAAAAATTGAGTGTTGTTTCGCCGAAGGCAATGGGTACGCCGTCCAAGGCGCGGCATATTTGCTCGTTAACACTCTGGGCCTTGCCATTATAATGAGCTTCTATGGCATCCATTGGATAGTTTATGACAACCACGCGTACATACTTGATTAGCTCATTTAGATCACGCTGACGACTGCGCTCGTGCATCAGTGCCTCGGTCAGTAGCTCATAGGCGAGCGGAAAGCTCAACGGATCACTTTCGGTCAGCATTTGCAGCGAAGAATGATTATCTGTAGATAAGGAAGCATTTTAATATCATTAAAGCAGCATTAGCAAATCCACAATTGAACTTACCATGACCACGACTCTTGGCTTCACAGATTTGCTGAACCAGCAGCTCAATACCAAAGTTAATAAAATCGCCACTGTTAGCCGGCACACAGTCGATGAATTCCAGAGCGTGATGAGCCAAAGCGCAGCTGAGTGGCAGACATCCAACTTTATGGCTAATGCGCAAAAATCCGCGAACCTTTTGGAGATCGAGTGCTGCGCATAGTTCACCCATTTCACTGACCATAAAGGCGCATACATTCAATGCGGCCTGGGCTTGTGAGATGATCAGCTCAATACCCTCATCAAGCAGATCAAGACGCCTTTGCAGTGTGATCAGATCACTGCTGCCGTTCAGATGTAAATTGAACTTTTGACGCAGCTGGAAGCAATTTTTAATAAGCAAATAACGTTGCTTGTAAGTGGGTTCAACGTGTGGCAGCATTAGCTTGAAGAGCTCCAGCTGATTAACATGCTCCCGCTTCTTGGCCTCATTTACAAACGAGCCTGAGCTCATCTCAAGCATATTTGCCAGGATATCAACGACATCACAGCCCTGCTTGGAGCAATTTTTTTGATCGCTGAGTGACTTGAAGAACTCGTAGGCCATCTCGATTTGACCACGTCGAGCCATCTGATAACAACAGTTGAAATTGGCACTGGTAGATATGTTTGGCGCCGCTTTAGTCAACGTGCGTATATCATCCAGCATATCGGGTAGATTTAGCTTAACAATGCGCATCATGAACAGCTCCAGATTGATGTCAGCAGCACTATCTGCTGGCCAGCCATATTTAACTTTCATTATCTTGATCACCTGTATCTCATACTCGGCATTGATCTTAAAGCTCAACGGATGCGTAGAGTTGCGCAGCTTGATCAACGGCGCTAACGTATCTGGCCAGGGTACTGGTGCGTTCTGAAGGATTGAAAGCGCACACTCCAAACGGGTATCCTCGTTGTGCAGCAGTTCAATGCAGGCCATCGCTCGTTCCAACCAATTGCTGAGTGATTGCCTATTGGCCACCAGCTGTGCTATGTACTGCTTGATAACATCGAGAGGCTGTCGTCCCTTCTCCTGATAGATGGGATACAGAAAGTCCTTAACCAGGCTCTGTAAATTGTCCAAATGTGCACGCTGCAATATACGCAGCGCTGTCGCATCTATCGAGTCCTGCATGTAGTTGTCCAGCGTGAAACTTAATTTGTAACTCTTCTTTAACACGGATAGATCCTGCAGTGCAATAACTAGATCGCGCAGTTTACCAGTATTGCGCTCTTGCTGTCGACCCACATCACTTTAAAAACAGACAACAAATTAAAAACACATTTGTTTTAATCGTAGCATTATACTCACGAGTAGATAAATTGAACTTCGTCAAAGATGTCCAATATATTGCTAGCAAATTCCAGACCAATATCTGGCCAATGATCACCATACTGAAGTTTACGGATCATTTCAATGCTCCAATCGGTTATAAACGGCATTATGGTGGGATGCGTATTGCTGACCATGGGCACGAATTGGCGCAACCACTGCACCACATTAAGAGGCTCTGTGCTGCTAGGTATGAAGCCCAGCAGCGTACGTAATTCATCCTCGTTAAGATGAGGTAGAATGCTGCTGGAGTGTCGCCGCCAGATTAAACAGGCGGTGGGCATATCAGTGCTAAACATGCTCTTTACCACTTTCACCAGATTCTTGTTATAGACAAACTTCTGCCACTCTGTATTACACTCGTAGGGATCAATGATGGCCAGCGTTTTGAGGCGATGCAATTGCTCGTCTATTTCCAGTATATGCGCCTCATCCTCCTACAATTCTACCGGTCAGTTTGGTTGGGCAAACACTTAATAAACCGGCTTACCTCAAAGTCCAATCTCTTGTGTATTTCTTTTAAGTAACGCTCCAATATGTGACGCGAACTTAAATTGACCATGCGATTATTTTTAATGAATTCTTTGCTTTCAATTTGACCCAGCAGATTCAGCAGCATTTGAAACTTTTCGTCCAAATCATCGAAGTGCGCGCTTTGTGCATTGGCATTGCACAGCTCGACAAGCACACGCTTGGCTCTGGCCTCGTAGATGGGCTGCAGGCACAGCTCGAATTGCTTGCCGAAATCCTGACGAGCGAAAAATAAGGCTGATTACACGAAGTTTAAAATTAAGAAGTCTACAGTACCTCCGCCTCATCCAGACGTCCCTTAGCGATAAGTTTCTTTAAACGATCACTGGGATCCGTCTCTGAAACCATCATCATTTCCACCTCTGATGGAATTGCGCCATCTCCAATTGCCTTCGCGGCTAGATAATACAAATTGACGGCACTTTTAGGCTGACGTATAAGCCATGCGTGCAGAGGAACCTCCACTTCGTTTTTGCATTTCAATGCTGAAAAGATGACACTAAAAATATGTCAAATCTAAAGACATTTCGAACATATATAGCTTACAAGGATATTCCACAATCTTAATGAAACGTTCTCCGTCTGCGTTGGGTTTAGTAAGTACTAGGAGTTCCACATGCTCTTCGCTGCACTCCATGACCAGCATGTCCTCGATAAGCAGCCTATTGTTCTGGACTGACTGGCACAAGCTAGCCGTTTGAGTAAATGGACAAATCTGCAGCAAGTGGCCAGACTGGGTCAAAGCAATGCTGAAGGTATTGGTAATTAAAACAAAGCCAAGTATAAAATTGGATATTCAAGCCTACATATAGTAATCTACATTGTAGATATCCTTGATGCTACCAAAGTGCGATGGCAAATTGATACGAGTCACATCGCCGGCCGTAGTCCTATAATTTAATGTGCTTAGTGCGCCAGTTATAATCAAATCGTGATCAGTCCATTCCGTCTCCTGGTTGTTGATAGTCGGTTGCTGGAGCAATAGAGCGCTATCCACATTATTGATACCTCGCCCTCCAGAGGTTGTGCGCTGAATGGAGACATCATCAAGAAGTGCCGCCATGTTTTCACTATCCCTCAACGTGACATTCCACAAGGACTCGAGTGAAACTTCATCAATTTCACTAAGACTAAATTAAAGACAACTCCGAAGTAAGTATTGGATACGAATATACATACGTATATATAGAACACGCTTACCAGTAGACGCTACCATTACTGCATGTCAGGTAGAAATGTTTACCCAATTGCTGAATGCTTGTAAATGTGCCGCTTGTTATGCTGACATCTTCAAGCTTGATGCATATACTGAACAGCAGCAGTCCCTTAATGTAGACGCCATGGACTTCGCCGTCCGTCAGACCGCATACAATTAGATTGCCACTGTTTGATATGGCGATGGCATCGATGTGCGCGCCAAAACTAAGGAAACTGCACTTGGCCACCAGTTCGTCCTCGAGCAGCAGCAGACTTTTGTCAATCGATATGACCATTTTGCCACTTTGCACAAAAGCTTGAATCGAAGGATATTTTGCAACCTAACCATGAAAGAAAAACATACAATTATTTTATTTTCCTTTTTAAGTGTATATGCATTATTTACCGCATCCTCGCTGCTTATTTTAAAAATACTACGCGAAGAGAAGGCATTCGAAATGGTTTCATCCTCAACCGCTGATGCTTCAAAATTGTTCCACATCTTTAGAAGTCGCTATGAAATAATTTAAACCAACCAGCGCCAATTTTGCAAGCGTCACTCAGTTGGCAGTAGTGATGGCATTTTAACGACAAGATCGATATAATATTGTTATCTACTAATAAAAGCTTTATAAACAATATTATTTGGATCTCATCATACAAAATTGGAATACAAATGACAAAGCCACTCATTAAATTATTTTGAAATAACTCATTTAAGTTATTAAACTGTTGTAGATTCCCAACTATCGTTTTGCTTATTATCGATATCCAAAGTGATGGTTACCCTAGTTTTAAAATGAAGAATGGAATTTAGGTATTTCTTGTTGACGAAATACGGTCACCCTGGCAGGCAGGCGAGGAAAATTATTTATATTTTAGAATCCACGACGCTACGCATACAAAAATTGGCAAAATATTTTAGTTTTAAACCAAATCATAATTATTCACAATCAAATGATAGAGTGTGAGGCTCAACGGGCCGCTGTTGTGTACAATTACTATCCAAATGGTTACGCAGCAACCGATTTCCCTTAAAAATATAGCCTGGCACCGTAGCCATCAACAAAAACGAAATCGACGAAACAAATTTGCGTGCGCAAGCTGCAAGATCGCTTGGTAAAGGTTTTAAATCGTGAAAACAATATACAAAATTACTACCGAAACGAAATGCGCTCACAATTTTAAGTGTAGTAAACTACAAAAGCAGCACCCTAATAGCTGCCGCTGCATTGCGGTGGTGGTGCAAAAAGAACATAAAATCGGTGGCAAGAAGAAGAGCCGCCAAGTGAGAAAAGTGAAATAAAACAACAAAAAAAACAACGCTGTGTGGCGTGCGCCTATCGCTAAAATCGCGCGACACACCACTGAAATCAATTAATCATATCAGAAAAAATCTTAATTATTTGAACTGGCTGCCAGCTCCTTTGCACTTTCTGCGACCTGAGAGCGATTTCGATGTATTTGTGCTGCAGGTGCTGCCAACGCTGACGACATGCGCGCCTAGAGTTGCCAACTCCGAAATTAGCATTAAAAAAGTTTTTTTTTTTTTTAAAACTAAACAAACTTCAAACAGGAATGCAGCACTGGTAAGTGTGATCAATACAATAAATTATTAAATACAATTTAAATAATAATTTTTTGACTTCCTGCACGAACAGCCTGGCATCCCATTTGAACAACGCACAGGACTAAAGTAGAACCCATTGGCGTTTGCATCACGCATATCTCAACACCTAAAATTTTGAATACACGCGTCGTGGTCCAGTGGATCGACGACGCCATTAGATAGAAATTTTCGTTTGCCCCATAGTTAAAGAAAAGCTGCCACCATTCGGAAGAAAAACACTTCGAATATGACCCACAATATCGGTATGGCGCCATATCGTTTGCCGGGTCCAGCGGGCGGTCTCTGTCCGCCTGACTTTAAACCGCCGCCACCGACGGATATCATCTCGGCGCCGAGCAATCCGAAGAAGCGACGGAAAACATCGAATGCCGCTAACTCAGCAGCTGCTGCTGCTGCGGCGGCGGCTGCAGCGGCAGCGGCCGCTGCCAATACCATGCAGCAGCAGCAATCGGCGCCGCCGACGCCACAGGATCTGTTGCCGCCGCCACCAATGGGCGGTTTTGGAGACACGATCATTGCTTCCAATCCGTTCGACGATAGCCCCCAGGTGTCGGCCATGTCTAGCTCGGCGGCCGCTGCCATGGCTGCCATGAATCAAATGGGCGGTGCAGGCGGACCAGGACACTTTGGACCGCATCCGCATTGGGAGGAGCGCATGGGCATGGGTATGCACCCGCATATGCATCCACATCATCCGGGCGCTGGTGGCGGACCCATGGGCCATGGTCCGCACGGACCTCATCATATGGGTGGGCCGCCGCCCATGCGCGGCATGAGTCCGTTGGGACCTGGTGGACATCCGCATCCGCATGGAATGGGACCTGGCGTTGGACTGCCGCCACACATGAATCACGGTCGTGCCGGTGGCGTGCCTATGGGCAGTCCGATGGGTGCTATGGCCGGTATGGGCGGCATGAGTCCAATGGGCAATATGGGCGGACCAAGCATATCACCGCATCATATGGGCATGGGCGGCTTGTCACCCATGGGCGGTCCCAATGGGCCCAATCCGCGTGCAATGCAGGGCTCACCAATGGGCAGCGCTGGAGGACCGATGACGGGCCAGAACTCGCCAATGAACTCGCTGCCAATGGGCTCACCCATGGGCAATCAAATTGGCAGTCCACTTGGTCCCGGACCGGGGTCAGGACCTGGACAACAACAACAACAACAGCAAGGATCGCAACAGCAGCCACAAAACCCGCAACAGACTCACATGAACAATGGACAAATGGGTCCCCCGCCTCTGCACAGTCCACTGGGCAATGGGCCAACAAATCACAGTCATATGTCTGGCGGACCCGGGCCGGGGCCAGGTCCTGGGCCGGGTGGATTAGTTGGACCCGGTGGCATGTCGCCAGCCAATAGCAACAATAACAACAACAGCAACATGATGGGTGGCAATGCGTCCAACAGTAATAACAGCAACAACAGTAATAACAACAACAACAACAACAATAGTGGAAATAACCCCAACAATAGCAACAACAATCAAAATCCTCATCCGCATCTGTCGCCAGCGGCGGCTGGTGGCCGTTTGGGAGGAGGTGGTGTACCCAATTCAATGCAATCCAACGGTCCATTGCCAGCGTCGTCATCGTCATCTTCGTCTACAGCGACGACGACATCAACGTCGGTAACGGCGACCACATCAGTGCCTACATCCTCGCCAGCGCCGCCCGCCATGTCACCGCATCATGCGCTCAATAGTGCCGGTCCCAGTCCGGGCATGCCCAACTCGGGGCCCAGTCCGCTGCAATCGCCCGCGCTAAGTGCTGGTGGCAACAACAACAATAGCAACATGAACAACAATGGACCCATGATGGGCCAGCAAATGAACCCAAATGTTCCTATGCAGCAGCAACAACAGCAGCAGCAACAACAACAACAACAACAACAACAACAGCAGCAGCAGCAGCAGCAACAGCAGCAGCAACAACATCAGCAGCAACACGGTCCCATGGGCGTCCATATGGGTGGCCCACCTGGTGGACCTGGCGGTCATGGACCTGGCGGCCATGGACCTGGCGGTCATGGACCTGGCAGTCATGGACCGGGTGGTCATGGGCCTGGCGGTCCCATGGGCATGGGCATGAATCAAATGTTGCCGCCACAGCAACCGCCACATCTTGGAGGCCCACCGCATCCGCAGCTAATGAATCATCCACACCCGCATCACTCGCATCCAGGCGGTCCACATCCGCCGCATCACATGATGGGCCCCGGACCGGGCATGCATGGCCCTGGTCCAGGTGGCATGCCGCCGCACATGGGCGGCGGCGTTGGTGGTAATCCGCACATGATGGGCCCACACGGCAATGCAGGCCCACACATGGGCCATGGGCATATGGGCGGTGTGCCGGGACCGGGTCCGGGACCAGGCGGCATGAATGGACCGCCACCGCACCATGGAATGCCACCTCACCACGCACATACGCACCCACATCATCACGGCCACGGACACAGTCCGATGGGCGGCCCGAACATGTTTGGCGGTGGCGGCCCAATGGGTCCCGGTCCAATGGGCAACATGGGTCCTGGTCCAATGGGCGGCCCCATGGGCAACATGGGCGGCCCAATGGGCAAACCGATGACAATGAGCGGTGGCAAAATGTATCCACCTGGTCAGCCAATGGTCTTTAATCCGCAAAATCCGAATGCGCCGCCCATATATCCCTGTGGCATGTGCCACAAAGAGGTCAACGACAACGACGAAGCAGTTTTCTGTGAATCCGGTTGTAATTTCTTCTTTCACAGGTGAGCTAAACATAGTTACTTCAATTAAAACAGTATTATATTAATGTATACTTTATTTTTGTTGTTGTTTAGAACCTGCGTTGGTCTAACGGAAGCGGCCTTTCAAATGCTCAACAAGGAGGTGTTTGCTGAGTGGTGCTGTGACAAGTGTGTGTCTTCCAAGCATATACCTATGGTCAAGTTCAAATGCTGAAGATCTGCCCTCAAAATGCAACAACATTAACAAAAACAACGATAACAAACAACCAATCAAATCAAGCAACAAACAATACAACCCAACACCAGCTAGCACTCATTCACTCTGTATAAATATCGAAGCATTAACTATTTTAATTATAGTATTTAAGAAGTTAAGGAGGGTACCATCCAATAACAAAATGCGCTCAATAGTCAAACGGTCCCCAACGAATCCAACAACTTTTAAAACAATGCGACTCACTCACTATATACATATACATATAATTATATAAATACTACTAAATAAATGGCCGGAGCAGTGTTGTGAATTTGTCGCTTCGGCCAGGCTCAATACGCGCATCCTTAAAAGCAAATCAAACCTTAAACTAAACAAGAAAAACTTATAATTTGTAAACGAAATATGTATGCTAATTGTAATATAGTATAGTCTAGTATACATATTATAAATACATATATAAATCTATATCTGTATGTTATGCGAGACGATGCGTTGTTGTCGTCAGCTTGAGCAAAGAAAGATAAGCAACCTTACCGGAAATGGCTAAAACAAAAACAACAAAAACAAAAAAAAAGCAAAAACAAGAACAGAAATTAACTTTGAATAGGCGAATGATACCGTCGAAACATGTATAGATGATAACGAACACAAATATCAATCTGCTAGTGTATAATATAAGAAGAAAAATTATGAGAATTATGAAATAAAAATTAGTGCTAATGATGTGTTAATGCACTGCAGAAGAGCAGAAGCAAGAAATGCGGTGTCCCAAAAGCAAAAGGACACAATAACGATAGTTTTACATTTGTTTTCGAATTAGCGTTTTAAGCGTGATTGCATGCATATACTATACATATACATATATATACAGATAAGATATCTTTAAAAATCTAATAATCGATCTGAGCATCAAATTGTAACGAACAGAAATTAGCTGTGTGGAATTGTTTTCAATTGTGAGCATGTAAAAAAAAAAAAAAAACAAACCACGAAAATTAAAATCTTTCGTGCGATGTTTGTTTTTTTTATACTCTTGCGTCAATTTACCACAATATTGTTTTAAACAAAAATACTTAATATGTTAACTAAACGAAAGAGTATTAATGCATCGATTGCTTTAAAAACAAGAAGTGTATTGACAAAATATTGAAGTTAAAAGATGCAAGTGTGAAATCGATTGCAAACAAAAAAAGCACAGATAAATTAATATGAATGCAGCAACATGAACTAGTATAAGCATTAAAAAGTTAAAGCGTGGAGAAAAAGAAACTGTATAAATTGCAACTTAAGTTATTTATAATTTAATAAAAATAAATACAAAATAAGTTGAAAACTTTCGTTTCGTTTTTTATTACTACTGCAAAGGAAACAAATTGAAAGGGGAGAATGAAAAAAAAACAACTATATGGAGCTGAATATAGTGTAATAAACATTTAAAAACTTTGTGATACGCAATTGCAACTCCTGGATTTTAATAATTAAATACATGTTTCCTTCAAGTTCTTAGTTATTGTTGCAAATGTTTTGTATTTCAATAAATGTTCTTGGCATACTTAAACTAAACTTGCACATGCTATAACATTGAAAAACACATTAAAGAAGATATATTTGAAATGAGTTTCCTTGCTGCTTTTGGCTACAGCAATGTAAAATCCTTTGGAAATCCGCACAACAACTGCCCGAAATAAATGATTTAGCTGATTAAACATTAAAAATGAATCCTGGCAGAATTGCAAAATGTTAGAGGAGTGGGAGGCGACGCTTAAAGCTGAATTATATATTTTTGATTACATATATCTTGTTTTTAGGACTTATATACTTTTTTTGTTTTAATTATAAAATATTTAAAGCACGCAAAAACCCAATTAGGTCTCTGCATGGCTCTCAATCTTATCCGATGGCTGCCGTTATAAGTTCGGCCACGTCCTGATCTGTGCTACGCACCGTTAGATTAAGCGTGACGCCCTCAGAGAGTGCCAATTTTGCACGCACCAACACCTCGACACCGCCTCGGAATGTGCCTGTGAAATGGAAAGGTAATATTTAGCATAAGAGATATGATTTCGGGTTTCCTTTCCCATACCTGAACAGTGTACGGTGTGCAGATGCGTGCCCTCGGGCACTTTTTCAGATAGATTTGCTGCGCCCAAGCCCAATATTTTAATAATGGTATTGACAGCGTCCTGTAAATTGTTAACAGCTGATAGTACAAATGTGTCCTCGGCTTGTAGCCATTCTGCAAAAAGATAAGCACATTAATAGGTTGATAGGAAATTCACGTATCGTAATTTACCCTCGCTTTCAGCTGCATCCCAGGCCACCTGGAAGTTGTTTTTCTTTGTTTTTTGTATTTGATCGGCGAGTGTGATTTCCAAATCCTCCAGCATATACTCATCGTCGTAGCCCTCATCCGAATCTGGCTCGCCTGTGACAGGATCGCAGTCCTTGACCGCGAAACGCAACGTGGCACCAAATGTTGCTACAAAAACGAAACAGAATTTAATATTTGCTACGTTAGAGCATAGTGTTAAACCATACCTATTGTACTGCTAGGATCCGGTGGAAACTCGACAATTACGAATGTTGTTTGTAACTCATTGTAGGCCAATTTCGGACATGGAATGACGGCGCGCGTTATATAGCCCTCGGGCAGCGTGAGTTCCACGCGCACATTCTCCAGAAATTGCTCGGAGAGCGTGTTAAGGCAATCAAATTGGAATACAACATGCTGTGCGAATATATGCTTGATGCACTGTACTGTGTACTCCGTTTCGCTTTCTGTCAGCTGTATGGGTGCAGTGCTGCGATGTATGGGTCCCAGCACCTGAATGCCCGGCAGCTGAGCTAGCCGGGCGGCACTCTCCTCTTCTCGTGTTATTTTCGGAGCACGTGGTGCACTTGTGACCATCATGATATCATTGTTGATCACCTGCTTAACAATGGCGGCCTTGGGCACAACGGAAATGTCAAAGTGGTTTTCCAGATCACCGTTCAAGTGTTCAGCCAATGCCTTTTCGAGCAGCGAAAGTGAGCAATTCTCGCGCTCGATAATGTAGTTTTTATAGAGTTCCGGTTTTGCTGTGTTGAGTATGGTCAAATAATAGGTGGCACGATCACGCACCTCATCGTCGGGATCCATTTGGCAGCGACCGAGCAGAACCAGTATATTGGCTAGCAGGGCTGGGCACGAGGCACCAAATTGGGCCAGCGCAGTGACAGCTGCGGCGCGTACAATGGGACTCTCCAGGATGACACGGTTGTAAATGAAGCGTATGTATTTAGAAGGCGTGGCAGCAAAGGGACCCTCTTTGCCCAGCAGGTGCAGAATGCGTACGGCCAGCGAGACATGCTCACAATCCTCAATGAATTCACAAAGATGCGACAGACCCGACTCTTTGGCATCGACATTCTCTTCGATGATCGTTATAATGGTGTCCACAATTGATGTCTTATACTCCAGACCGCCCTCTTCGCGTAGCATGCCACTAAGGAAGTTCATCAGGACGGTGTGCTTGCGGGGATACTTGGCGCATAGTGCACAAATGGCCTGCACCACTACCACCTTGAACTCATCGGAGATCTCGGCAACAAATGTGGATATTTGCTTCATTAGACGCTCCACCGATGATTCTGCGCCCGTTTTAAGCAATGTAGTGATGGCCAACGTGGCCACCGAACGATTTGAATCGGTTATAAGGCCTTCCAAATCCAAATTGCATGTGGTCACAGCGGCCGGATGCGTCATGGCAACCTTGTTAAGAGTGCGCACAGCGGCAAAACGCAGCGTTGCCTTTGGCGAGCCACAGAACAGCTGCAATATGGAGAAGGCCGGCGAAAGCATGCGTGGATTTGTGTTCTTCAAGTTAACAATGGCGTGTGCGGCCTCATAGATGACCATTTCGCTCTTGTGACGCAGACACGTTTCAATGAACGTGTACAACGGCGAATCAGACAGCTCCTCGGCTGGCAAATCCTCCTCCTCGATGAGTTTACAAGCAATGCGAATCTGTTTGGGACAAGTTATAGGTCTTTAGTATTTGTGGACTGGTACGCAACAACGTTTAAGATATGCTTACCAGCATGCATACGGCATAGGGACTCTTCAGCGAGCCGCGCGTCAATTTGTTAACCAACTTGGAGACGGCCAACCTATCCGATTTGCGGATGTGATATAGCAGACCGAGAGCGTGATATTGCACCATTATATTGTCGCTGTTCATGGCCTCCTGGGCTTCGTTTGCCCAACGCTTAACGACATCGCCGGCGGTGCTGGCCAGTCGCAAGGAGCTGACCAGAGCCGCACAAGAGACGGCAGCATTTTTGTCCACGATGCACTGCTTCATGTAACGTTCAACGGCCTGGAGCATGGTGTGATCGGTGATGCTGCACAGGGCACGAATGGCAGCAGCACGATATAGATCCTCTTTGCCGGTCATGTCCTTGGTGAGGGAACTGGTGACAATGATTACGTCCTCAGCAATGGAGCTCAGCTCCTTGATGCCCAAATAAACCATACGGCGCAGCACAATATCCTTCGATTGAAACAGCTTCGTCATGGCGAAGAAGCAATCGGTCGCTTCCCGCGCCACCAGCTGCTCTCCCTGATTGATCAGGTAGAGAATCTTGGTGAGAATGTGGATGCATTTGCGTGCATTCACCGGCGTCTCATTGAATGTGCGAGTCTCCTGCAGCACGGAGGTCTTCTCCAGGTTCTGGTACGCGTTCGTCGGACCTGTGCGTTTTTTTTGCGAGTTTGAAGTAAAATATTTCATTTTGTTCAACCGGGCAGTAGACAAATGTATTAAAAACAAATTTGTGTGTGTATGTTATTGCTCGAGTGTGTGTTAATTTTTTTTTCCCCCGTTTAGTTTGTATGTGTGTTTTGTGGGCTGCCAGCAGAGCACCTTCTTGTGACCAGTGTTGGCAGTTGTTTGGTTTACCGCTCCGGCGCTTTACTGTTAGTAATATTTCAGCTGTAAGGAGGTTACTTACCGTCCTCTTCTTCATCCTTCTCGCGACGAAATGAACCCATTTTAAAGAAGTTTGTTTCAAAATCGTTTAATCAAGTTAAATTGTGAAATTTTTGATTTTTCGCTCTGCTACACGTCACACTACACAGCAAGAAGATGTTAAGTACCATTCAGATGTAAACGTTGCCATTCACTAGCAGATGTTTTGGTGTACTACTAATATTCTTTCAAAACATATCGATGTATTTTTTTTGTTCCGAATACATCGATACATTCTTGCGATATCAACATAGTCAAACGTATTGCAGAAAAAATATTGTATGCACGACAAAAACTAAAAAATATAGAGGGAAAACATAAAAATGCGCTCGCGTAGCAGAAGCCGCTCACGCAGCCCGCGTAGGGATCGTCATCGCGAAGGACGTGATAGCAGCAGATCCCATGTGCGGTCGGAAAGGCGAGATTCACACAAGCCGAAGGCTCACCGTCGGCCAGATTCTAAACACAGAGAACGGGAAAGGGAAATACGTCCACAAAGAAGAAATGGTTACAGCAAGTCATCGCGTTCACCCGCAAAGAGGCGAGAGCCAGAACGCCGCCAGCGTTCTCGTTCCCGCTCATCGAGCACGGACAGCAGTAGTAGCAGCAGCAGTGGCACCAGCAGCGGGAGTTCCAGCAGCAGAAGCAGTTCTGGCTCACGCCGCAGACGGAGAGAATTGAAAAAGAAAGAGAAGTCTGTTGAGCGCTGGCCCAATGACCTTTTCGAAAGGAATCCATTCAGAGGACCGGCACCCGATCGCAGCTTCATAAATGATCCGGCTGAGCGTACAGGACGCAGCAATCACAGAGGTGGCGGTGGCGGTGGCCATCCCAAGGCCGATTCAAAAGCCTTAAATGCAAAACGCGCACAACGTGTTCGCATCAGCGAAGAGGGTGTTCCCGAAGTGTGGGGCTCAAGTCCGACACGAGCGCATGACCGGGACGTAAAGCTGGTTAAAGGCTCCTATGTGGGTCCCAATAAAAAGAAGAAGAAGAAGAGCCAAAAGAAGAGCAGTAAGAAGTCTAAAAAGAAAGCAAAAAAATCAACAAAAAAGAAAAAGAACAAAAAGAGTGCAAGCAGCTCATCCGAAAGCAGTTCATCATCCTCATCATCATCAAGTTCCAGCAGCGAGGACAGCTCCACGAGCGATGGCAGTTCGGACAGTGAGAAAGATGAAGATCTATGGCTGGAAATGACTGCGGATGGCATTAAAAAGCCAACTAAAAAGAAAAGCAAGAAGAGCGCCCAGAAGAAGCACAAGAAGAAAAAGAAGAAACGCAAGTCCGACTCCGATAGGCACAAAAAATCCTCATCTGGTGCCAGCAAATCGAAATCGAAATCAAAATCAGGTGCCGCCAATAACGACGAGGATGTGGGCCCATCTTTACGCAGTGGCGGCAGCCTTAATCAAAAGGACTTTGGTCGTGCCCTGTTGCCAGGAGAAGGTGCCGCCATGGCTGCCTACATTGCCGAGGGCAAGCGCATACCGCGACGTGGTGAGATTGGACTCACGTCGGACGAGATAGCCAACTTTGAGTCAGTTGGCTATGTGATGAGTGGTAGTCGACATCGGCGCATGGAAGCTGTTCGTATTCGAAAGGAAAATCAGTTGTATTCAGCTGATGAGAAGAGGGCTCTTGCCATGTTCAGCAAGGAGGAGCGACAGAAGCGAGAGAATAAAATATTGACGCAATTCAAGGACATGATTCACTCAAAACTGCAAGCTAAGGATAAGAAGTAGAGTTAAATCATTTATGCAACTATTAAAAAAAAACAAGTATTTTTGTTTTTTTAATTGTAAATACCTTGTAAAAGTTGATATCAATCACGTAGGACATTTTTTAAGCAACATTGAAACAACAACAAACAACAATGTCCAAGGGAGTGTGAATTTTATTAATAAAAACTTTTTAGCCACAACTGTTAATAATTTTGGTATAATAATAACTTAAACAAAAATTTGAAGAATATAATTGTTAAAATACAAGGCTTAACGTTTACCGCTTTATTTTTTATATTCGATAAAAAATAATCGAACCTATTTTATCACAAGATAAATTTGCTTAAATTTATCACCTTTGCATATCGATACATTGAATGATATCAACAATTTCTTTTCTTCGTGTACCGCAACGCGTGCTTATTGGCCAAATATTCAATTAAAATATGCTGTGACTCGTAACGATAAAATATAAACCAATTATTAATATAATAACTCTCAACACACTAGGCCGGCCAGCTGTCAAATCAAAATCGAAAAATACAAATTGAATAAGCAAAAATAGAATTTTGCCAAAAAGTCAATTACATGTGCGCGAAACGTGAGTGAGATAGCAACGCAGTTCGAGTCGATGGTGTGCCGGCTAGAAAGAGCACGAAGTATATATGTAGCGAAGTGGGTTAGCAAAACAATGAATGAGTGAACAAAGAAAAAACGCAAACCGGCGGCGGATTAGCGAATGTGGAAGCAGAACATTTTTTATTCATGATAAGCCACCGTACACATCAACATTTACACCCGCATACACTCGCACACACACAATCAAACATCATTCTAATCAGAAGTGAATAACGACGCGACACTCCTCTCTGGCGCTTAATCAATTAGCTGGACACACCACAGACGAACAGACGAACAGTCGAACAGTCCAACGGTATATTTCTTGCTCTCAGTCTGCTTCTGTACGTTAAGCGTAGCGTGCGTGGCAAGCGTTTAACGGTACGTCACAATGCCAGCTAGCGAATTGCAATCGCCAACGAGCGAAATGGTGCTCCTCACACCAAACACAGAGAATCCACCAAATATAACAGCAGCGGGAGAAGCTGGTAAAAATAAGGATGCATTGCGAGAAGGATCTGCGGAATCGGACAACAGTCGTGTGGTGATGAAGAAACAGTTGGGTCTGCTCGAGGGTGTGGCCATCATTCTGGGCATTATCTTCGGTTCGGGCATATTTGTCTCGCCCAAAGGTGTCATCCGGGAGGTGGAGGCAGTGGGCACATCCCTTGTCATCTGGGTGCTCTGCGGCCTGCTCTCGATGATCGGAGCCCTATGCTATGCGGAGCTGGGCACAGCCATACCCAAGTCCGGCGGTGACTATGCATACATCTTCGAGGCCTACGGATCGCTGCCAGCCTTTCTGTATCTGTGGGATGCAATGATGATATTTGTGTAAGTAAATTGCATTCGCTTTTGATTGGATTGCCCCAGCCTAACCTTATTTTTCATTTGGGTTAAACGATCGACTTCTGGAATTGTTTTGAGTTACAATTGAAAGCATCAATTGGGGATTCTACAGCATTCTCTTATAGTCAAGGTCATTCACTGAGCTAATGCAGCACTTCTGGCTTGTTTCAATTCGCTTTTTCAGGCAGATAAATCCCGCTTATCTCCGATTCGTATCAAGAAGAGTTCTGCTTATGCAGGCCCGTTCTGCACTTGTATATAATATGATGATAAGCGCATTGTATTGCAGTAATTACTTTATTATTTGTTATCGCAATGCTATATTTATTTTGCCAACTGCGATAACTGGTCAGCAAAACAAGAAAGGTGTCAGGGAGATTGTCGATAGGAAGATACCCTTAACTTTATACTACTAAACAGTAAAGAAACTCTTGAATAGCTTTTGAGTTTAAAATTCAGCTTTATAGATCGAACAAGCTGGAAAAGTTATCATATCAACATCATTTAGTAACAGCTCATTTATTTATATTTAAGTCAACAACTTCTTCCGTATTCTCACTTGCTACAGGGTATAAATATTAAAAAACATTTGCGAACATAATCTTCGTTCATAAATAATTCCATCGAAATTGACAGACACGGTCTGAAGTCTTATATACATGATTTATTTATCTATAAAAATTTGCTGTTTTACAGGCCAACTACAAATGCGATTATGGGCTTGACATTCGCATCGTATGTGCTGCAGCCTTTTTTTGAAGATGGCTGCGAGATACCGAAAATTGCCCTGCAATTGTTGGCGGCGGTTACCATCTGTTTTCTGACCTATTTGAACTGCTATTATATGAAGATCACAACGAAAATGCAAAATATAATAATGTTCACAAAAATTGCTGCACTGGTACTGATCATTGTTGTCGGTCTGGTGTGGATGCTCATGGGCAATGTGGAGAACTTTAATCAGCCCTTTGATGATACGGAGACGGATCCTGGCAAGCTGTCGGTGGCATTTTACTCGGGCATCTTCTCGTATGCCGGCTGGAACTATTTGAACTTTATGACTGAAGAGCTTCGTGATCCGTATCGCAATTTGCCTCGTGCCATTTATATTTCACTGCCTCTGGTCACGGGCATTTATGTGCTGGCCAATATGGCCTATTTGGCGGTGCTCTCTGCTCCAGAGATGATCGCTTCCAATGCTATTGCAGTGGTATGTAGAAAATGGTCTTAATATTAGTAAGCGTTTAATTCATTCTATGTTTCCTTGGCAGACATTTGGCAACAAGATTATGGGCAGCTTTGCATTGATCATACCTATTATGGTGGCCATCTCAGCATTTGGTGGTCTCTCCGTGCACATTATGACCTCGTCGCGCATGTGCTTCGTTGGCGCCCGCAATGGACACATGCCAGCCCTTTTGTCACACATCAGCGTTAAGAGCTTCACACCGCTGCCCTCGCTGGCTTTCTTGGTGAGTTCCGTTTACAAATTAATGGACAAAAGAAGTCACTCAATTACTTGTTTGTTTGCAGTGCCTACTCTCGATCGTGATGTTGCTCGTTAGCGATGTATATGTTTTGATTACATACAGCAGCATTGTGGAGTCGTTCTTTATAATGCTGTCGGTGTCGGCTGTTTTGTACTTTCGCTATAAGCGCCCTAATATGGAACGTCCAATTAAAGTGAGTTTCTTTAAAATTTTGTTGTTTACTAGTAGTAGTATAATATGTATATTACTTTTTCAGGTCTCCTTGTGGATACCCACAGTGTTTGTTATTGTGTGTGCCTTTTTGGTAGTCGTTCCCGTTTATGTTGCCCCATTCGAGGTTGCTATGGGCGTGCTAATAACACTAATTGGCATACCATTCTATTACGTGGGCGTCGTGTGGAAGAACAAACCCAAATGGGTGCAGCACGCGATTGGTGCGTATAAATAACAAACATTGTCGGCGTTTTGCGTAGACGCCAAACTTTTAACTTGAACACATGAATAACATATACATATTTACATATTTTTACCTAGATTCGTTGACATTCACGTGCCAAAAACTCTTTTTGTCGGCCAAGGAGCAGAAGGAGGAATAAACAGACAAGCAGCTACGACATACAGTAAGAATAACTGAAGTTTGATCATTGGACATCATCATACACATACATGAATTATACCCATCACTTACACACATACAAGTACAAGGAACACTGACCATAAGTGCAAAGGCATCGAATATTAGGTTTCTATTATTGTTTTGACGCATTTATGCATTATGTGAACTACTGTGCATACAAAAGTACCACACGTGCCAGATATCTGATGTAATCTTTTCTCTACTCGACGAACTTTATATCCTAGCATATAAGAAGGGACTGTTGGTGAACTATCCACATCTCAATTATTTAACATTTACACAGTTGTCGGCTCGTGTGAATTTAGCTTTATTTATTACTTCCCTCACCAAAGTACGCCATTCGTTTGCCAAAGTTCATATTTAGTAACTACAGACTACCAACATTTATTATTCAAACCACCAAATTTGTTGTTGCGTACATTTAAGATTAAGTTGGTTGTGTTTTTTAGTTAACGCTTTTAACTTTTTCAATATTTGTATGTGTTGATTTGAGAAAAGCTAATAAAGATATTTTATATTTACTTACTACAAACAATTTATGATTATAGATTACTTGATTTAGAACTTAATACCTAAAATGTAAATTGTTCCTTGATTCGAGCAGACGATTCTAATCTCTTAAAGTTTTTACTTGCAAAAGACCACTGTTATTCAATATTTATTGATATTTGTACTATCTATAGTTTGTATATTTATTTAAAAATTCGATGATTATAAATAAACATTTTTTTAATAATTTAATATTTTCTTTTGAAATTTACTTGGATACAAAAGTAGTTAGATATCTTTTAGGCTGCACTTTTGAATGCACAAAAAAGTATGCAATAAAAAATAACATAACTGGATATTTTTTAACATACTGTTATCTAGCTATCAATTATAATTGATAAGCACGTATTTATAGAGTGTTATTATTTATAAGCTAACCCCAGACAGACCGACATAATGAACGATGCTAAATGATTGGGAAGGTTTGTCTAAAAATAAACCATGGCTATCGCTCTCACGCTGCTGGACATGCCCAGCACGTCACGTGAAATGACGTCAGCCTTATGAAGATAACTTAAGAACATGTTCGAAGCTCATGTTCCGAATCTAGGTGTTTTTAATTGATAAAAGTATAGTGCAACTTTTGGCTGCTTTAAATGCTGCTCAGGTCTGGTCGTATATTTGTATCTGTTCAAGATTTTTAAAATATATTCGCGTGTCTCTGGTTAAGTACTTTATATGGGCTTGACAATCACATGCGCTGATTTCAGCACCGTTTTTTCTTGTTTTTATACTTTTTTAAATATATGCCAGTGAAAAGACAAAGTATTGTTAGATCACATTCATTCTATTCGATTGCTGTTTGCTGTTTTATGTTCGAATAATTGTGTTTTAATGTGCTCATTATTTCGGATGTGACACGCGTTGAATGCTTAACGATTATGGCAGCTCCAAATTCCATATTTTATCAAACCAACCCGAACATATTATTACTAAGTTGGCCCATCTTAACTAAAGATAACATCACATGTTATAGCTTAAAAACAGTGCTCTTAAATGTGCTAATTGTTATACTACTTACTTTTTATCGAAGCCGTTCGGTACTTTTTTCTGGTGTGTGGAATGAACTTATATCTATTGATCATCTGGGTTATTTTGACATGTGGCACACTTGATTTTGCTTTGACTGATCAGTTTATTAATTTGCTAATTGGTGTTTTTTTTTTTTAAATTTTAAATTATCTATAAATAAATTGTTTGTTTTTTTCCCTTAGTATGAATATTGTTAGAGACAATATTGTGAATTTCTTGTTTTTCAATTTAAACAAAAATTCCTTTTATTTAATAATTAGGGATTAATCAAGAATTCAAGAAAACACCCCAAAATTCGTTATACTATTACTTTTAACCAAGGCAAAAGTAAATTTTTTATAAAATTAATTGGACATTGGACCAAGTATTGAAAATTTGTGTAAAATTGAAATGGAAATTGTTAAAATAATCAGCGATTGGTTTATTAGAGTTATATGTTAAATGATGTTTTTGAATGTTAAAGGCTAAAGCTAGCCGTATTTGAATGTAAACGAATGAGAAAATTTAACGTTTTTCAAGTTTAATATGTAGTTTGTTTATTTCGCATTCGTCACGTAAAGCACGAGTTTGTTTAACACATGCAAATTGAATGTTGTTAAATGTTGAGTGAACGATTTCGTATTGCCAATTAAAATGTAGAGCATTTTTAGTATTACAAACTTGATTATAACATAATCAAGCTTTAATATGTCACATTTTTTGTATTGATTTTAAAAATAGACGAGCTATTAATATACATACGTACACAATAATATAAGTGCGTACGTACGTATAAATAAACGTGCGAAAAATCATTCAATGAAATCGTTGCACGTTGGAATTTGTCTTGATATTAGTTTGGAACGATCAATTAGAAGCTATCTGCATGGTATTGTCAATATTTGCTGGCAGTAGTAGAGGCTGCTTCTGCCCCTGAACCGGGGCAAGAGCAAACAAACATGTAGTATATATCCTAAGTATACACAGTAGTATTTATCAAATGATTGAAGGCGGTTTCCCCCGCTTTCGTTTGTTTGCTTTAAGCATTAACTTGGTGCGATTTATGAATTGATATCATTTTTATTTGTTGCTATTTGGTTGGCTGTTGTGTCCGTACGGGACACAAACAAATATTTAAATGTTTGTTAAGTATACGCCGTGTGTTGCAGTTAATGCTACTTCAAACTCGATTTCATTAAGTTGGCGACTTAGTGACAAAGCTCCAACAGCTCAATACTTCAATACCCCCAGACACAACCGATCAATGGATCGTGTATGTTCCGTCCGGCATCGTTCGTGCGACGATTCCGATCGTGTGTGCCTCTTTTGGTATGTGTGTGTGTGTAGCACGCGCTGTGCGCGGGAATTGAAGCTTTCGAATTTTCAATTAGTTCGTTGACGCTGAGGAAGTTGTGAAGGTGCTTCAAACGCCAAACGTCCGCGCAGTTTAGAATCAGCCATCCAACCGCAAGGTGTTGCAATTCGACAAGTGCTAACCAAACAGAAACGATCTAAAAAGACAGGACAAATAATTGCAAGGAATTTTCAAAGAAATAAAAATGCAATTATTACTACTACAAGCAGCTTTTCTTGTTATCTGCTGGTCTCAAGGTAAATTCTATCGAACAGTACAGGATACTTACATAAGGCTGCACGTAGTTAGAGTCATGTGATACATTTGTCATTATGTCAAAAGTGCAACTACTGAGTAAGCTAAAATGTGTTTATCATTTCCACATCCAATCAATATCAATTTCAAACGAACTTCCAGTGACTGTATCACACGTTTGTTATTATTTTCAAGTTCTTATCTCACCCATAAGTCATAGGTACGCGCGCGAGCCCCAATATAACTACTACAAGAGGGTTACTAAATGTTCAAGGTTGCATAAGTCACTTGCAACCGAAATAGTTATATATTGCTATATATACCTACTTATGATATCAGTGTTTTAAGTATACACTTTAGACATTTTATTACATTACTTTAATGGTATTTATCGCACTCGAGATTTCTGATTTCATTAATGCCAATAAATACAAGTATTGCTGACATTTGTTTCTGATTAGGTGCAGTACACAGATAATTATAAATAAATAAAACAAAATAAATAGGTAGTCAATATATGAAGGGTACCTAAAAGTTTTCACTATCTATATTGTGGTCTGACATAAGTCTACTTCAACTCCAAGTTTAATCTGAAACAATAAATATTTATCACAACATGCTAATTGTGGTCTAATATATTTATTAATGTGCAAGTGTCATATGATATAGTAACTGCTAATAGACACAGACTTTTTTTTCGCTTTCCTAATAAAAACGTAATCAATTAACATTGGAAAAATATATGTTGGCTAATAGTATTTGGCTTGTATAACAAACGTTCTGCGAAAATTGAACAAAGTTGAAGTAACAAACACAACTGGGTGAAAATTATTGAAAAATATTTACTTTTGGCGCACATTATCTGTAGTATATCAACAACGATATCAATTGTGTTTAGCGTGCCCTTGTGTGCCTTGTATTTTCATTATAAATTTATTTATTGATTTATCTATTTACTAAGCGGCAAACAGTTAACATTTGTTTGCTTGTGAATTATGGCAAATATCTCCCATTTATTTGCCATAATTCACAAGTGGTCGTATGCGTCGGTGATAAGCTGTAGGACACCTAGAGGCACGTGATCTCAAACACATTCAACTCTGGTGACTTGAAAATAATTAGTGTACACAGCATTTTACACTATTCAATCACAATTGAACAGAAATTCGAATAGGAAATAGAATTCCTGAGGAAAAAATTAAATTTTAATAAATAGGAATAAACTTTTCATAATGTTTGGATTGCTCTCAACTTCATATCCCTTCACTTGCAGTGGTCAGCAGTCATGTGTTTGGCTACTCGGAGCCCAATCAGCGTCGCTGGGCACGTCATCATGGTCATTGTGCGGGAAAGACGCAGTCACCCATTGCCATCACCTCCAGCCATGTAAGCGGCAACTAACTACAACTATGCTTAACTCGGTAACTAACTAACTGCTTGCAAATCTATATCGATTGTAGACAATACCCGTACATATGCCTGCTGTGGACATGATTGGATATCACAATCTGTTGCCGTATCCGTTGAAAATGATAAACAATGGTCACACTGGTAAGTTGTAGCTACGGAATACGGCACCACCCATAATTACGTTGATTAATTACACATCGGAAATTTTGCAGTGAGCATTGGCATACCCAAGGGCAATGCGAGCTTGCAGACAGAGGAATTTCTGCCCTATGTGCGAGGTGCCAAGTTGCCCGGCGAGTTCGAGGTGGAGGGATTGCACTTCCACTGGGGTGACAAGAACAATCGTGGCTCGGAGCATGTTATCAATGACATACGCTACACAATGGAAATGCATATTGTGCATCGCAACAAGAAGTATGCCACACTGGGTGAGGCACTTAACCATCCCGATGGAGCGGCTGTCCTCGGTTTCTTCTTCAACGTAAGCGGGGGCGCTGTGTAGGGGCGGGTTTTATATGCAAATGTGCCACAATTGCGCTTTTACTAAACTAAATGACATTTCACAGCTCGACGAGGACGAGGGCCTGGGTCTGGTAACCATCAATCGTCATTTACATTTGATCGCCGATGCGAATCAGGAGGCAGCGCTTAATGTCACATTTTCCCTATCCTCACTAATAGCCGAAGTGGATGTGGACAAATTCTACACATATAAGGGTAAGTGGAGCACTGTGGTGTAATATTGAATTGATTTTGTTGGCATCACTAGAACAAAATCAAAAAACCTAAGTAGATAAGCCTAAGAGATGTCATTATACTTCTTCAATGTAGTTTATCATCAAAAATATTAATTACAAAATTAAGTCCCCAATCTAAGTACCACAATGCGTTTGCACAGTGTAATTGACATACGTATGGATGCAGCTATATAGGGTTGTCGCCTGTTGTAAAATTGAATTGACTATTGATTAGATGACACCGAACATGTTTAACTGTCATGTCACGTCTTTCTTTTGCAGGCTCGCTGACCACGCCGCCCTGCTCGGAGGCCGTTACCTGGATTCTATTTCCTGATCCCATACCAATTTCCCCTAAGCAGGTGAGTCCACACACACACACACACACTAGCACAAACCAACAGCGTGTATGAATAATAATTTTGTTTTTAAAATGCTTTTGCAGATTTCACGTTTCCGCCAGCTGTCGGATACACAAGATGGCGCTTTGGTGGACAATTTCCGGACACTGCAGCCCGTTGGCAATCGTCGGATTTTCGCACGCACTGGACACGTGCGACACACATCGATTGAGACTCTGAAGCACGAGGGCGACTATCTCAAATACGATTGGTTCTATTGAACGGAGCTGTAAGATGCCTGGAATGCTCTGTGCCATGCTAAATTATTTTATGTTGTAGCTCTCTCGCATTTATTAATTAACTCTAACAATTAGCCGTAAGCTGATCCTTCTCAATAAGTAAATAATTCTACAGTATCAGCCGCGTTTTGCGACCATACAAAGCCAATGAATTGGGTATGTCCTCCACAAAGAAATTGGCGGGCATCACATTAAACATTTTCCTCAGCAAATCGAGCAATGTGCGTTCCACAGTTTCAACAATCAGTGGCTTCAGTGTCTCGTAGAAGACACGCCAATTTTCATTGAAGAACTCATTTGTGCTGCGTTCCACCTCCTTGCTGTGGCCATTGAACAGATTGTCCATATAGGTCCGGACACGGCCCACGTCCAGTTTGGCGCTTACTTCCGTCACATTGAAGAAGGTGTAGCCGCCCTTCTCATAGAGCCGTGTCTTCGTATACATATCAATATCTAGATCATCTGCAGAGTGTAGGGAGGAGTTAGCTTTAATCTGACATAGCACTTAAGTGTTCTTATACCTATTTCAAGAAACATGCTGCCAGAACCGTGTAGGGGGATAAGTAAAATACGTCCAAGCATTTGATAATTTCCATCCATTCGCATTTTTGGTAGGTAAATGCGAGTATTCCAGCTGAAGTCTTTCTTGCTGACCCTAAAACGATATCGATGATAAAATAATGAGTAATTATAAATATTATAAAAAACTAACTGAACTAAGGCGCTTGAGCTTGGTTGCTTTTGGACTTCATTTAAGAGAAGCTTAGTGTTGAGAAATATCAGATTCTTTAGTATGCATTATCATTATTAAACTGCTCAAATGTTGTATATATATCTATCTGTCAATAGATCTGTCAATTACTCAAACTCAGCCCTATCTATACATGTTGTATATATATCTATCTGTCAATATGCATTACTATTCAGAAAGCGGGAAGAGTAAAGCATGTAGTTTCATTATGGCGTATACAATATGTACAAGATCAGATCGAGATAAACATTGACGATCTCCAGACAACAAACTACGACCTTAACAAGCCTACTTTATTCAGCTTAAACTCAATTATTCATTAACTATTATGTATAGACAGATACAGATATTACGCATACGATGTGAGTACAACTGAACTGGAAAATGTCATGAGTTAATATGTGTACTCACTTGCTCTCCTTGACGATCATTTTGCCAAAGCCGCGTACTATCAAATTGGTTATATTTGCAGAGATGGTGGCGATATCACTGTTTGGCTGATTGAATATGAGCTGATCTTGTTTCATGGGATCTATGGGTCCAAAGGATTCCTCAATCTCGGGCACACCTTTAAAGTAACTCACACTCAATGATAATGTGGCCTTTGGAACTATTTATTCAATTAGCTGCTCACCTTTGATGACAGCGTTAAGGAAACCCTGTATGGAACGCGTTGAGCAGTTAGTAAAGTTGGCCTCATTAATGCGGCACGATTCGATATATGAAGCTAAAAACAGATCAAGCACATTGTTACACATTTTAACTTATCTGTTTCGTTTACAAACATAACATTGAGCTGCATAATGTTATTACACTGAAAAAACACACACTCTCCATTTAATTGATATGTTCACAGTAATTAAATCGTATGGAGAACAAAATTTGCTGACGCACTTACGCTTTTCCGTATAATATTCAAGGGCCCCAACATACGCGAGGCCCACACAGAATAAGCCAATTACGTGTAATTGTATGTAAAGCGATTTAAGCATCGTAAGAAGCTGTTACTGTCGTTACTGTCACAGTTACCGTCACTGTCCAATCGAGTTAGTCGCGAACAAATGAGAGATATTCCAGCGTGATGCTGCATTATATATATATGGCCCATATATAGGCAACAATTCTTACTGAGCTCCGCTGCATTAATGCATACAGCTCGATATGAAAATATGTAAGAAGGGTATAATCGTTGTGGGCAAAAGTGTGTAACGAAGAAGTAGGAAGTATTTCCGCCCTATAAAGTATATATATTCTTGATCAGCATCAACAGTTCAGTCGATCTCAGAGACTATAAGAGCTAGAGACTCCAAATTATGTACATAAGCTCGCCTAATTCCTACTGAGTACAAGTTTATTTCAAATTTTCGATAAGTCTTCCCATTTACGATATACACATGTGATCGATAACAACAAAATCTTGAATTTGGAAAACTTTGAGACGGCGTTTGAAACATTAAATAAATTAATGATAATCTGTGAAATTTTTATTGAAATCAGTTGAGAAACACCGGATCTATGGAACATTGAAGTTAAGTCGCAAACACACACATACTTGCAAGCACTGACTGTAGGCGTAAAGTACAGGGTTCAGAGTACCGTGTAGTCGGGATTTCTCGACAAGAGCATTCTTACTTGTTTTTATGTTTTTGTTGTGCCGGTTAAAGTTGATTCTAGTTTGTCTCGTACAATTAAGTAAATATATTTCTGGAAAATACGTTGACTAGTTTAACAATATAATATGTTTCAATACCTACACTCAAAAGGGTATGATGCGTTACTAATATTTATTATTTAATGAAAAAATCAAAATAAATGTTAATACTTATACGGTTATAAATTTCTTTTTACTTTTTTACTTTGCAGAATATATTATTTGTTTGGAATAAAACTCAAGATAAATATGGCATATTTATACATAAGAGTGAATGAACGTATATTTGGGATTTTATTGTGATATAATACTTTTATTGTTTAATAACATGCACTGTAGTATATATAATGGAATGTTTAATTATCTCTTTATTTATTTTTTTATATACACTGAATCCACACAGTAGTTAAGCTAATTTCCGAACTACTTGTACTAATATGACGTTATATGGAAATTCCAACAGTCCAGTTATGTGATAGCATTACAACAATATGACTGCAGCTGATGTTGTTTATTTAGCATTTCTAGTCAATAATAGTTATACATTTATAACTGCTTTAAAATTTATTTTATATACTTATACTTATGTGCTTGCGATTATGTATATGATCCATGACCAACTTTGTCTTGAGATTCTTATATTGTGACATACTTGCAAAAATAGTTTAAAGAATTTATAGCAGTTCCTCTTGAATGAGTACTCTATACAAAGCGGGTTGCATGCATTTATGAGTTTTAGTACAATTAATTCGAATTTGATTAGGTTTTAATGGATTTTACTATTACTTTGAATGGTATAGAGTACATAAAAGTGTGTTAGTTGCCTTAAAACACATTGAAGATATGAGATTCAAAGTTCAGGCATGGTCCGCATGGTTAAGTTTGCGATAAGCCCTCAACCACCACAAAGACAAGTACACAGTAAGAAAATCTAAGTATTTGAGAATATAATGTGATCAAATTTTAGTTAAACGTGGAAGAATTACAGTGATAATCAGTAAATGGTTTTTTAAAAGTCATGGCTTTTTCTTCAAGTGTAAACTGTATATAAATAAGTTCCACTATTTCAGTGCTATTACAACGATAATACTCTGTACACTGTGTAGAATCTTCCCGCTCTTATATTTTTTGCGCACCACTTTCAGTCTTACTGCTTAGAGGAACGAAGAGGAACCGCACAATGCTTGTCCGAAATATATTTATATTTCTATTATTTCCCACATATTTGTTGGCACAGTTTTGTAACAAGACAACAATTCAAACCGTTAACGGCGTAAAAATTGTAAGTTATTCAATTGAATAATATTTTAAAGCATTTAAATGCTTTTTTTTTTAAATTTAGAGCAAAAAAGTGAGGGATTGCTGTCCAGGCTATAAGCGTTTTATAGTAGGAAAATCGAGATTTAGATGTGTACCGCAATGTAAAAGTTGTGCAAATGGAAAATGCACCAAGCCAAACGTTTGCACTTGCCTAGAAGGCTACGAGAATCTCAACCTAGTGCAATCGAATCGGTTGGTTTTGCTCAAAAGCTTGTGAAATTCATAAATTCGAATAATACTTTCTTTCGTTTGTCAGCTGTGTGCCCAAGTGCAAGGGCGGATGTAAAAATGGCCAGTGTGTTTCCCCCGAAATGTGTAGATGTGCCCAGAACCATAAGCTTGATGAACATACTGGTGACTGCCTACCAATATGCAGCAGTGGCTGTCCCAATGGATACTGCAAATCGGCCGGAATTTGTGGCTGCAACGGGGGATTCACTTTGAACACAACAAGTCAGATCTGTCAACCCCAGTGCCAGACGGGCTACAAATTGAATGTTGCCCTCAATGTGTGTCATCCCGTTTGCAGCAAAGGCTGCGATAACGGCTCTTGTATTTTGCCGGAAATTTGTGAGTGCAATGCAAATTATCAGCGGGACGCCGATGACAAGTGTTTGCCTATTTGCGAAGATGATTGCTTAAACGGCAAGTGTACGTCGCCAGGATATTGTGAATGCCTTACGGGGTACGTGAAAATAAGTTCCTCAATATGTTTGCCGGACTGTAAAAATGGCTGCGTCAACGGATTCTGTAGTGCCCCTGACGAATGTGTCTGCAATGAAGGCTTTAGTCAAACAATTGACAAACAATGTGCTCCAGTTTGCAAAGTCACATGTGAGAATGGATTCTGTAGTGCTCCTGGAGAATGTACCTGTTATAATGGCTACACTAAGGAAACTGGAAGCACTTGCGCACCGCTGTGTAAAGATGGATGTGAGAATGGATTCTGTTCCGCTCCGGGAGAATGTACCTGTTACGATGGATATACGAAGAAGGGTCAAAACAGCTGTGAGCCGATATGTGAGACTGGATGTGAGAACGGCTTCTGTTCCGCTCCTGGAGCGTGCACATGTAATGATGGATACTCCAAGACAACTGAGAGCAATTGTACTCCGGTTTGTAAAGATGGATGTGAGAATGGATTCTGTTCCGCTCCTGGAGAATGTACCTGTTATAACGGCTACACTAAGGAAACTGGAAGCACTTGCGCACCGGTGTGTAAAGATGGATGTGAGAATGGATTCTGTTCCGCTCCGGGCGAATGCTCTTGTTTTGATGGTTACTCTAAAGTTTCTGAAAACATCTGTGGACCAGTATGTAACGATGGATGTGAGAACGGTTTCTGTTCCGCTCCTGGAGAGTGCACATGTAATGAAGAATATAGCAAATTAAATGAAAGCAGTTGTACTCCGGTTTGTAAAGATGGATGTGAGAATGCATTCTGTTCCGCTCCGGGAGAATGTACTTGTTACGATGGATATACGATCGAGATGGGTCAAAACAGCTGTGAGCCGATATGTGAGACTGGATGTGAGAACGGTTTCTGTTCCGCTCCTGGAGAGTGCACCTGCAATGATGGATACTCCAAGACAACTGAGAACAGTTGTACTCCGGTTTGTAAAGATGGATGTGAGAATGGATTCTGTAGTGCTCCTGGAGAATGTACCTGTTATAATGGCTACACTAAGGAAACTGGAAGCACTTGCGAACCGGTGTGTAAAGATGGATGTGAGAATGGATTCTGTTCCGCTCCGGGCGAATGCTCTTGTTTTGATGGTTACTCTAAAGTTTCTGAAAACATCTGTGGACCAGTATGTAACGATGGATGTGAGAACGGTTTCTGTTCCGCTCCTGGAGAGTGCACATGTAATGAAGAATATAGCAAATTAAATGAAAGCAGTTGTACTCCGGTTTGTAAAGATGGATGTGAGAATGCATTCTGTTCCGCTCCGGGAGAATGTACTTGTTACGATGGATATACGATCGAGATGGGTCAAAACAGCTGTGAGCCGATATGTGAGACTGGATGTGAGAACGGTTTCTGTTCCGCTCCTGGAGAGTGCACCTGCAATGATGGATACTCCAAGACAACTGAGAACAGTTGTACTCCGGTTTGTAAAGATGGATGTGAGAATGGATTCTGTAGTGCTCCTGGAGAATGTACCTGTTATAATGGCTACACTAAGGAAACTGGAAGCACTTGCGAACCGGTGTGTAAAGATGGATGTGATAACGGTTTCTGTTCCGCTCCTGGAGCGTGCACATGTAATGAAGGATATAGCAAATTAAATGAAAGCAGCTGTACTCCGGTTTGTAAAGATGGATGTGAGAACGGATTCTGCTCTTCTCCTGAACAATGCTCCTGCAATGGAGGGTATAGTAAGGAAAGGGAGAATAGGTGTGCTCCAGTTTGTAAGAATGGATGTGAGAACGGATACTGTACTGCACCTGGAGAATGTACTTGTAACGATGGGTACTCCAAAGCAACTGAGATGAGTTGTCAACCTGTTTGTAAAGATGGTTGTGAAAATGGATTTTGCAGTGCGCCTGAGGAGTGCTCCTGTAACGATGGATTTACCAAACAAAATGAGAAGAGCTGTGTACCGTTGTGTGAAAGTGGCTGTACAAACGGTTTCTGTTCTGCACCTGGAATATGCGCCTGTCATGATGGTTACTTTGTACTGACTGAGATGAGTTGTGATCCAGTTTGTGCAGATGGATGTAAGAATGGATTTTGCATTGCACCAGACGAATGCAGTTGCAATGAAGGCTACAGTAAACTCAGTAACAATAGGTGTGACCCAATTTGTGAATCGGGATGTCCTAATGGTTTTTGTGAATCTCCAAATAAGTGTAGCTGCAACGAAGGCTACATCAACTTAGAAAACATATGTGTGCCTGAAAGCAGTGTTGAAGACACAAGCACAAAAAAAATGACAGAAACACCAGAGAATATTCCTGACAAAGATGCCGACAAGTTGCAGACCGAATGCTTAAAACTGTGTTGGAATGGAATCTGCATTGGTGGTCAATGCACTTGTTACCCCAAGTACATATTAGAGGTTGAACACATTATTGACGACATGACATTAACTTGTGTGCCTGTGTGCGTGAAGGGGTGCATCGAGGGCATTTGTATATCGCCAGATGAATGCCTTTGCCTCGATGATGATTCTGTGCCCAAAGATGGCTTTAATTGTACAAAATCCGAAGATATGCAAAATGGCAGTCGAACGGGCAACATCAATAGCTTTATAAGAAATTGGTTGTTCCTGGTCCTAATAGCTGTCTCTGTGGTTCTGGCGTTGATAATATGCTCTGTTTTCTACATATTTAAACAACGCTCCTACAGCGTGGAAAACAAAGGTATAATATATTTAAAGAACTTGGCAATCAACTAGTTACTCTTTCTTTCTTTCATTACAGAAGAAAAGTATGGTGTTTACTTTTCGGCAAATAAAGTTGACGTTATAAGAGCATAAAGTTGGGTTCAAAGATTTAACTTAAAGCACTTATCTGGAATGTTGAAAAACCTAAACATTTTTTCCTTAACCATTTATAAATATATTTTTTATAATCATACAATTATTCATTTAAGTTTGAGTCTTACTAGATTTTTAAGATTTCTTTTAATAACATTTAAAAATTATTAAATTTTTGTAAAGCTTAATTGTAATTTTTCTTACAAGAACTTTTCGTTGTTCGGGCATAAATTTCAACAATTTGCTTGTGTTATATCTTAATACTAGTATCGCAATTTCAATAATTTCTGATAAAGTTTCAAAGTTTTATATCCTCTAGATAGTTTTCAGTTACACCTTGCACTCATTCATTGACTTTTCCATAGAGTTTCTGGGGTGTGGGAATATCTTCGACAAAGAAGTTAGCTGGTATCATATGAAATACCTTTCCCATTATATCCATAAATATGCTCTGCACCGTATCGACAACGAGTGGCTTCACAGCCTCATAGAAATCACGCCAATTATCGTTGAAGAACTGATTTGTACTGCGTTCCACTTCTTTGCTGCGTCCATTGAACAAATTATCCAAATGAGTGTTCACTCGAGTCATATTCAATTGAACTCGAACATCAGTGACATTGTAGAAGGTGAAGCCACCCTTTTCATATAGTTTCACCGTTGTCAGCATCAGAATGTCAAGATCCTCTGTATAAGATTATCTTTATATTATTTCGATATCCTCTACGTAATACTCACCAATTTCTATGAATAGTTTGCCTGCTCCAGTTAGTGGTATCAAGAGTATGCGTCCCGCCATTTGATACTTGGCATCTATACGCAGTTTGGGTATGTAGATTTTGGTCTGCCAGTTGAAGTCTTTCTTGCTTACACTGAAGACATGTACATTTAAGTTATATAAATATATATATTAAACTCAAAATGCTTACTGGCTTTCACGTATCTTAGCATTGGAAAGTCCTTTAACGTGTACATTTGATAGATTTGCTCGTGTCGTAGCTACTTCACTGTTATCCTGCTTAAACTCAAGATCTCTAATATGTATAGGATCAAATGTCCCGAAAGCTTCCACAATCTCTGGTATTCCAATCGCCAACTGATGGATCAGCTTCTGTATGCTGTGCGTGGAGCAGTTTGCAAAGCCGGGCTCATAAATACGACACGTGGGCAAAAATGTTGCTAATAAGGTGATAGATTTTTGATTGAAATACTATTTGCGTATGGGAAAAAAAAACTCACGCTTCACGGCATAGTACTCCACTGCAGTCACATTTAAGACGACAGCATTAAACAACACAAAAATGGCCAATAATATACTGCAAAATCGAAGCGAATAACATCTTTGTAGCGTGACGTTCATGCTGGCAGCTGTTGAGTATCTAAACGCGTCGCTATACAAAGCTACTAAGGTACATCTAGTTGTTAAAGTAAAAACTTATTTTCAAACATAAACTACTGTGCTTTGCGCTGAGCCAGCATCTAAGTAAATATTGTTGATGCCAACCGCTTTTATATTCTAATGTGGACACCATAAAGTCAGCAGCAACAAGTCTGACATGGCGAGTAAACATATTACGTTTTAATATTGTTTGGTTTAATAACGTTTCATTAAGTTATTACCCTTTGTGAAAGTCCTCAATAGTGCAATTATTTTCACATGCGCTAAGTGTTAGCAAGATGTATATATATATGTATGTGCTTAGTTATATTATATAAATTTTCTATTAAGTGCAACTTGCAAGTATAAATCTGTTGCGTTATTTTGCGCCAATCATGTAACAAGATTAAATATATCAATACGATTTCTTGAAATCAGTTTATTTTCAACATGTTTCATTCATGAGTTGCTCAATGAAAATTCTCAATAAAATATGTAGCCGGCACATATGCAAATATCTTCTTCGTGCGATCCAGCACAACTGCCTCAAAGGTCTGTTCAATGGCTGGTCTCAGCCGATCGTAGAAGTCACGCCAATTACCATTGAACAGCTCGTGTGCTGTTTTATCTAGTTCCGCATTGTCACCGAATAAACCGTGCAGACGCACGTGAAAGTTTCCAATATCCCGGGCAAATACTTTCACGCGTTGAACATCGGCAAAACTGCCTTCGGGTGAAGTACGAGGTTTGACAAGCATTTCCAAGCCGATAACAACGTTCTCTGTGAGTAGGAAGGGATTTAGTTGGGGATTGTCAAATAAATATAATATTTGTTGTGCTTACCAGCTTCAAAGTTACCCTTGCCCTGACCATTGAGATTTAGGACTAACACATGACCTTTAACCTTGTAGTCGAAATCGAAACGCATTAAAGGCACTAACGCCAAAGCTGTGGCCACATACTTCGTTGGATTGTAACTGAACGTTTAAAAAAAGCGTAGTTAGAAAGTTCTCTTGTTGCCTGCTTTAACTTACCTGGCTTCCTTAACAGTTAGTTTACTAGCGCCACTGAGCTTAACATTCTGCATGTCCGCATTAATTGCAATAACGCTATTATCATCTTGTGAGATCTTGACACGTTTGATGAAGAGTGGATCAAAAGATCCCACGGTATTTGTGCCAGGCAAACCATCCTTCCATTCAACGAACATGTTTTGCATATTTTTCGCCAGACATTTGTTAAAGTTCGGATCCTCCAAAACACAGGGCGTTAAGAAACTGGCTAAAATAAAAAGTGAAAATAACAAGCAATAAACAAAATTTGCATTGCTTACGTTTCTCTGCCAAATAATTTCCAGCTTTAGTCACTGCCACGTAAATTAACAATATTCCCAGCGAAATCCGAATTTGAGTTTGCATTTTTGGTTGAGTGTGATTCAAAGAGACAATTGGCTGAGATCTAGAAACGTTTGCTTGGCTTGAAAGTACCGAATGTTCTAAAGTTTTTGTGTGCAGTCATTATATATTTTATATTTCAACCGAAATCCAGAAAGTGTTATACTAATAAGCAAAAAATACTTATTTATATAATAATAATGCATTCATTTAATGTGTTTCTTTGTGAAGTTCACAGTTTTTTCTTAACTAAACAAGTTTGTCGGCATTAAACTTGTCTTCCACATACAGGGTGCTTTTTTCTGTGAGTCAAATGAGTAAGCTCGGCTGGATTAACCGTTGTTCCATGTGCTAATCTTTATCGCTCCCATTGACCTTGACACTTTTATTAAATTTTAATTTCAGCTACTAATTAACATTGACCTCTGAAATTTATAATAAATAGCTGGCATATTGTGTGCTGGCTTCAAGTGAACTGGTTTGGCGAGATACAAATAGTAAAAATTGCATTAAAATTAAATATAAAATCTATACTTAAAATATTTGCAGACATTCAGATGTTATTGTACATTAAATTACAAATTAAAATGTACTTGAAATATTTGTATGCTCTTAAGAACTTGTAGTACAATTAAGTATTAACTGGCTATTACTATATTTATTTACATCCAAATTGAGTAATTACAAAGCTCTTGACCGGCCAGTTCAAGGTCTCCGCTTGACGGGTTGATAAACTCTCGCTCTTGTTGCAACATATCCAAGCATAAATCGAATGTCTGACGTTGTCGAATGTTTTGCTTGAATAGTTGACCAAATTGATGACCAGTTCACTGCTGGCACCCAACTGAAGCGGTTGCAATGCAGCTCCAAATGACAATTGGTCCGTTATGGTGGTTTCTCATTGTTGCCACTGTGTGGTTTGCTGTGGTGCAAGCACAACAATCGTTTCTAAAGGAACAGCGTAAGTATATAACTAGTTATTTTTATTGTACTCGAAACTAACTTGTTTTTGACAACTTTAGCTAACTTTTTCGAGCCATGTTCTTTGAAGGAATCAAATAGTGGCGTTTGTTTGGCTGGCACCATTGAGAGCATTTTCCAACACTGGCGTAATGGTGAGTTAACACAGTGTTTTGTTGATTTTCAATGTTTTATTTTAAGCAACAATTTAACTATTAATATTCATAGGTGTTCCTGGTCTGAAGGACGTTGGCCCCTTGGATCCTTTTCGTGTGGGCAAAATACGCATTGCTCAACGTGTGCCACCCAATTTGGATGTCCAAGTGGGCCTAAAGAATATGACCACATTTGGCTTAAGCCGGGCCAAGATACTCAACAGCACGTACGCATCTGTTTGCAGCTAAATTGTGTTTTATAATCTACTCACGAAAAACAATCTCTGTATGTAGCACACTCTTCAAGTCTGGACACTATTCACTTGGATTTCATGTTCAACTTTCGCAAATTAACATCACAAGCAACTACAGACTAAAAGGACACGTTTTGCTATTAAACTTAAATAGCTCCGGCCTTCTTAAATCTGAACTGGGTAAGCCAAAGTTGAATGTGTAACAAAATTCCCGTTTAAAGCATAAGACATTTCCAGACAACTTGGAGTTGTATGTGGCATTAAAGATGCGACCTCAGCTCGCGGAGGGATTAACGTTCATGAATGTCACCGCCATTAAAACGGATATTGCACGCATTGACAGGATTCGGGTGAATCTATCAAATCTATTCAATGGCAACAAGGAGCTCGAGAGCAGCGCCAATGAACTTTTCAATGACAACTGGCGCGTCCTCTTTGACGTTTTGCGTCCGGTGTTGACACAAACCTTTGACAAGGTGCTACTGGATCGATTCACAAAAATCTTTCATTATGTACCAGCAAAGTTTCTGTTTACGGACCTTGCCTAACATTTAAGCTATGTATTTATGTTTTTTGTTTTATTAAGATGTTATAAAATCACAATGTACACAAAAAAAACTTTACTCATAAAAATTAAATACATGTTTTATGTTAATTTGTATACCCTGAACCCATTGAAAATGGCTAAAAAGGTATAAAGGTTTTATGCACAAGAATGTAACAGGCAATAGGAAGCATCTCCGACTTCATAAAGTATATATATTTTTGATCAGCCGAGTCGATAAAGTCTGTCCGTCCGTATGTATGAACGCGTCGATCTCAGAGACTGAAAGAGCTAGAGACTACAGATTTGGAACACAAACTCGTCTAGCCCTAGGGAGTGCAAATTTATTTTCAATTTTCGATAACTCTTCCCCGTTTACGATATATACATGTGATCGATAACAACAAAATATTTGATTTGGAAAACTTTGAGATGCAGTTTGAAACATTAGACGAAATAATGACAATCTGTAAAATTTTATTGAAATCGGTTGAGAAACACTTCAGATATAGAGCATTGAAATTAAGAAAGTATGCGTAAAGTATAGAGTTCAGGGTATAGTCTAGTCGGGATTTCTCGACTTGAGCCTTCTTACTTGTTAATTGTTGTGTTTGTGGATGAACGAATAAAATATGCAAAAATGCTTTAGATTAGTATTTGAACGTACAAATTCCCTGTAATCAAATAATTATAAATTCCTTAAAGGAAAACAAATCTCAGCTAGAAAATGAATAAAAAATAAACTTAATAATCATCTTGCTTTGACTTTGTTACTTTTGCTGTGGCTTTCTTTTCCTCCTCTTGCTGATTAAATCATGTTCATATTTTTTATTAATTATTTTGTATTTGTATTTTTTATTTTTTAATGCTTGGAAACTAAATTTTCAACTTTCTGCTACTTCTTTCTTTAAATTCTTTAAAATTTCTACAATATTTCCAGAAATTTACCGATTTCTGGGATGATTGGGACCAGAAAACTTGAAAAATATTCACAGGGTAAAAACTAATACGACAAACAAATAAAGCTTACAATAAAAACATTAATTTTCAGAACATTTTTGATACTTTGTGTTTGTCAGCACCTTTTTTTTTATGAACACGGGGTATACAAATATTTATACAGCGGACACAATTTACATTTCTTTGGTGCTCTGCTGTCAACCGTTTGTCAATCATTTACTAGGTCAGTGGAGCATTTGGACCATGGCGTAAATAAGACGCCAAAAAGAAATGAGCAATAACTCAAATATGTTGCTATTAAACTGAGAAATAGTCGTACTAGTTGCACTTTGTAATTGCATTTTGCCTCGTTAAACTTTCACATACTACTTAACATAATTGATATGTTTAACAACAGAATTGCAATCGTAAAAAACTTCCGCATCCATTAAACCAATCCAGTTCCAGATGCTTGCCCATTCCATATGCGTATGACTCTGTTTGCGAATTGCCATCATAAATTGTCAGTTAAGAATTTTATTTTGATACTAATAACCTGATTGCTTATGGAATTCTCTTACGCCAAAGGCGTGGGAAAGACGTAGAGAGGCAGGGGTGGAGACATGGACTGTTCGAATAACGCTTTCGATTTCTATGCGAAATTCCAAGCATGACTCGATTCTGGTTCGTGCTAAAGCTTCGTATATCGCAGCTGATCGCTGATCGTTCCTCCTAAAGCACCTCTGCACCTGCATGTAATTTACTCTCGGCCGCCTTCGGCTCAGCGTTTTACTTGAAATTTACGTATATACACACGTATTTACTTATTTTTTTTTTTACTTGCCGCGCTTTTCGAAATGTTGCTCGTGGTATAAAAGCGTTGCACGCCCTGATTTTCTTTTGAGTTGTCGTTTCGTTGCGCAGAGTCTCGTGTGCAATTGTTTGTTTCTGGGAAAGAGTTTCGATATTTTCAGTTAACGTGAGATTGGTGAAAACGATTTGACATTCGTCATTATAACTTTGCTTTTTGTCAACATGCTAAAATTGGTGAGCAAAACAATAATAAATAATCACAAAAAAAAAAGGTGCAGTTCGAACCCTTGAAAATAAGACAGAATCATTCAAGTTTAGAATGCTGTCAGAACCGGTTTCGTATCCCGTTTATGAAGTCAACAGTCTTGTGCTTTGCAATTGTCTTGAGATTTATGTAAATGATAAGCGTTAATTGCAGGTATTTTTGTTTTGCTTAGCAAACGTCCTTGAGCATTCTGCTATTGACTTCACTTAATGCTTAGCAATTAAAACCAGTTATTGGTTAGGCACGTCGAAGAAACAAGCTTAATGAAAACAATTTCAAAACAATAGCAATTAATACAAGAAGGAATAAATAGATAAAAGTATTGCACAATCATTTAAAACATAATATATCTTAGCTTAGCTCTATTAAATAATCATGTTTTTAAATATTTCTAATACTTGTTTATACAAAATATGATTTTATAAAGATATGTCATATAATTTTTTGAATGCTGAACCTTTTTTACTTTTTGTTCCATCCTTTCAGCCCCTTATAGATTACCTTCTGCTGTTGCTGCTGGCACACATTGCGTATGCGCAACAACAGCAATATACAACGCCTGTGCCTATACTAAAACAGATTGACAAACACAATGATGATGGCTCCTATACGTACGGCTATGAGGCAGCGGATAAGAGTTTCAAGATCGAAACAAAGTATTCGAATGGCGAGGTATTTGGCAAGTATGGCTATGTGGATGACCAGGGCAAAGTGCGTGAGATTGAGTATGGAGCGAGTAAGCGTGGATTTGAACCAGCTGGCAGTCACATCAATGTGCCGCCACCAACACTAACAAACAGCAATCCGTATCCACTGGGACCCAATGAGCTGGATGATGGTCAGTATCGTGAGGATCCTGCTGTCTACTACCAGGATCAGAAGTACAATCGTCCGATTGCGGCCAGCAAGTTCAGTTTGAATGACTTCGGACGCGGTTACCAGCAGCAGCAACAGCCGCAGCCACAATATGCACCTGCTCCAGCTCCAGCTCGTCCGTATTACAATCCCACACCACAGTACTATAATCCACCGGCACCACAGCCCCGATATTATCAGCCACCAGCGCCGCAGTCCTACTATGCACCACAGCAACAACAGCAGCCGTATAATGGACAGCCGGAGCAACATCATCCGGCATTGCGTAATCTGAACATCCATACGGGCTCCTACAGCATTGATTATACGGGCCGAAAATAGAGGGAGAAGAACTCTTGGTTCACATATATGTATATATATATATATTGTGTCTGGCCCAGAGAAATAGCGACTGATGTCCGCGGACTAAATAAATATTTAAATTTGTTACTGCCAAATAAATCAGTCACTCCGATACGGATATCAATCACTAAATATATATAGATATATGCTATATGTAAATATTTGTATGTGTATGTGTGTAGTTGTATGTATGTTATACAATATCTATTAATATATTGTCGAAATTTTCTGTGTTGCAGCACCTTGCGAAAATAAAAACAAAGCTCATTAAAGTGCCGATTAACCCACCACGATGAGATCAATCTAAATTCATTGTGTTTGCCTCGACCAAGTTTGGGTTCGTTCCGCTTCAATTAGGCCAACTCAATCAGAGCCCAAAATAAACAATCCAGCAATAATCGCAAGCATTACGTCAACACTTTATGCAGCACATGAAAAAGTGGACGGGCCAAAGAATGATATTGTAAAAATTGTTAACGATTTAGATACCATTAGAAACCAGGTCTGCTGGTTGTTGTTTTTGGAATTTGGTGCACTTATGCAATGCGCCAAAACCACTTTCAAATGCACCGCCGCACAAATAAACAGCAACCAGTTCACTTTGTTGTTGGTCACTGGACAACTCGATCCGGGCACCTCGGCTGCTCGAATGAATACATAAATATATTGTGCAGGGGCGTTTGCTTTTGTTTGTTGTTTGTGTTGTGTCAGCAACTGTTTGGATTCGCACAGTAGCGAAAAAGCTTATGAAAAATCATTTGAAGTATTGAAATCAATATACCCAAATGCGAGTTGTTGCACTTATGCAGCGGGTCAATGGATTTCATTTTCAAAAGAGAACATGAACTTTAAATTGAATATTTCATAAGATTTTAGTTGATCTTCTTAGGTTAATTTTGAGTTCATTACTTGTAAAAATATATAAGTCGTGTTTGAAAGTAAGGCTTTGAGTTAAATCTATTTAAAGTTCTTAAGTTATGAGTATGTATAAACATAAAGAATATTCTTTTGATTTTCAAGCTTATATATTTTTTTAACATTTTTATTTGTGGTTTTTTTTTTGCACTGCATTGATATAGAAAATAACTTCTTTTCGTTTGAAATACAAAAAAAACAGTTAACTAGGGTTTAATTATTTAAAAGTCGAACAAATTTCATCGATTTCGTTAATGTTTTATTGGCACAAAGCAAGGTTTCTTTGGTGGGTCATACTTGAAATGCTTTGTTGGCAACAACAGTACGAAGAATCAAATGCTGCTTGACTGCACCTATTAAAACCAAACATGCACCACACACACACACACACACACATACCTAAACCACTTTGTGGCAATGGAATTATTTTTGCAAGCGTTTATATAATTTTGTAGAGCAAATGCTGTTTTTGTTGGCTGCTGGCTGCTGGCTGCTGTTGCTGTCATGAAAGTGAAACTTGTCTGGGCGATGCCAGGGCGTGTTGCCATGGCTCAAGAATTTCCTGGCACATTATTGCATGTGCTTGTATTTTATGGTTTTCTGCATTTATAGTATAAAACGTTTCTTGATTGTGCTGTATTTGGCGGCTGCAGTACTTTTCTCACTTGGGTCATAAGCACAATCCAACAAAAACCATAAGAGGGTATTAAAACATTTACAAATTTTAGCTGACAGGGAAGAAGGGCGTAATCTTTACGACACCAGCAATGTTTGGAAACAAACACAAATTAAAATCTTTATCAAAAGTAAACGAAGAGTTTGTTTTTAGCAAGCGTCGTTAGCTTGTATTTATTTTCTGGTTTTGGGTATTCACTCACAAAACAGCTTTAAGGGTTTGTCAAAAACTAACATCAATTGAGCTTAGTTTGAGCAATTCAAGTGCTTAAGTCTTTAATCGACTTAAACTTAAACTGTGGGTCTTCAGCGTTAAAGAAATTGAATTCGAAAAGAAATTGAAATAAAAGTACTTTTAGTTTAATTTAGTTCAAAAAGCTTAGCCCATTTCCTGTTAAATACAACAGCGATTAAAAACACTTTATTTTAATCAACGTTCTCTTTAAACTTAATAACTGTTCTTGGTATTATATACCTCTGCCCTCTGTAGTCGAGTTGGCATATTCTGAATTCCTTCTACATTTTTGTAGCTATTTATGACCTTGATCGTTGCGTAGACATGCGTCCAAGTTCAGGTCCACACGCAATTGAAAAACTATCTATCTCTGTCCCTTTTGCACGATTGTAGTGAAGTCAAGCATGGCAAAAACCAGTCGCAAAACTTGACTTTCAAGCTTTTGTAAATCCGCTACGCATACTGTCAGAATAATAACTGTGTGCGTCATGGGTCAGGCTTGAGACCTGTTGGGTTTCCTAGACATGCGTTGCATACGTTGCACATGTCATGCGGCTTGGTTCTGGGCCTGGTCAACAAGTTAAACTATCCCATGGAACAAACATACACAGAAAATGCGAATATATATCTTGTTGCTACAACCATAACGGTGGTCTGCGTATGGCTTGCTCTGTCATTACGAGTTATTTCAACGCAACGGCAAGGCCATGCCGATTGTACATGTGTGTGTGTAAGATAAACGCGTTTACACTTCGTGTCTGTGTGTGTGTGTGGGCCGATCAGAGCAGCTTTCAATTTTGTATGCGTCCAGTTATAGCGAGGAACTACATGCTCATTAATATGCAGCACAATGCGACACAGACAAAGACAAACCAACGGAAATGTTTGCAATACGCATACGCACAGTTGGCCAGGAATCCAACAAGAGTCAAATGTCATATTATCAATATGCGGCTACTTGAGGATGAAACTCTGCTACTTATGAGCTTTCTTTGACAAATTTAAACATATGCATCTGTTGAGCAGAAAAATGTATTATATTAAGATAATTTTTGCTGTTAAAATCAACTAAATATAATTGAACATCTTTTATTGAAATGCGCAATCAATAATTCCGAAATTGTGTGCTTCATGTTCAAGTATTTATAGCAAAGTTTACTACTATTCACCTTACTTGAAATCAGTTCACTTTGTCTGCTCATTCACCCATTCATTCATTCATTCATTAGCTAAGCCGCCTGCCAATTTTGGTCATTTTTCACATTTATGAAGCTCAAATTTTTGATTAATTGTTTCTCAATGACTAGGTTTAAGTATATTTTTTGGCAATTTGTTATATATCGTATGAGCATTTGTAGAAGTTACTGCAATGGTTTTCTTTCTTTTGTTTGGGTGTGAAGGCAATTTATTACATTTTTGGGCAAACTGAAGTGGTTTGGACTGCTTGTTAGTGATAAGACAAGGAAGTAAATGTATAAAAAAAAAAATCACATTTATAAATATAGATTGTCATTCGTTATTGGTGTTTTCTGCATTAAAGAAAAGTATTTATTTATTTGAAAAAATTCTTATTTAAGAAATTTTAGTATATGATAGACCAAAATTGTTATAATAGCTGTAGATTTACTTTTGGCAAACTTCAAATACTTTAGCCATTTTAATCTAATAAAATTTGACATCTTAAAAGACCTGTCTCAATATAAACAAGTAAGAAGGCTCTAGTCGAGAAATCCCGACTAGACTATACCCTTAACCCTATACTTTACGCATAGAGTCAGTGCTTACAAGTATGTGTGAGTGTATGTATGTATACGCGTATAGTGCATACTTTCTAAACTTCAATACTCCATATCTCCAGTGTTTCTCAACCGATTTCAATAAAATTTTCACAGGTTGTCTTTATTTAACATAATCTTTTAAACTGCATCAAAAGTTTTCCAAATTCAAGATTTTGTTGTTATCGATCACATGTGTATATCGGAAACGGGAAGAGTTATCGAAAATCTAAAACAAACTTGTACTGCCTAGGGATTAGGCGAGCTTATGTACCAAATCTGGAGTCTCTAGCTCTTATAGTCTCTGAGATCGACGCGTTCATACATACGGACGGACAGACGGACAGACGGACAGACGGACGGACGGACAGACGGACATGGCTATATCGACTCGGCTGTTGATGCTGATCAAGAATATATATACTTTATGGGGTCGGAGATGCTTCCTTCTGCCTGTTACATACTTTTGCACAAATCCATTATACCCTTTTTACCCATTTTCAATGGGTTAAGGG
>JAWNNV010000064.1:0-42082 GCA_035044485.1 Scaptomyza reducta
CAATTTGCTTGTCGACGATTGCGAAACTGAAATGGCGTTATTCCCTTGCACTTTTCCAAGTTCTACTGACGAAAAATCATTAGAATAATAATTACAACTTTCCTACCCAGCTACTTTACTATTCGCCACGTGGCCACTATTGTTCAAAGAGCTCGAATATGATTGACATATAACACAATAATTATAGGCCAATTGCAGTGTGAAGGTCGTGACGAACACCTTAACTGCCGATAAATGAACATATGGCCAAATTCCAATAGAATTTTGGTATAAAAGCCAAGGAGTTAACAATATGTTCACAGTTTCAATTCAAATGGCGAAAATATTCCAACTGACTTATCCAGCCTCGCTGTTGGTTCGAGTTCGATCTCGAGAGTGTTGCATCTATTGGCTTCGGACTATGAAGTTTATTGGCTGGTTACCACCGAAGCAAGGAATAAGCCGATATCTATATATCATTTATGGTTCTATATTTTTTACGGCTGCATTCTATCCACCAATTGGACTTGGACTGAGTCTGATTATTAACTTTGAGAAACTTACGCCCAGTGAATTTCTGAGCGTCTTGACCTTGAGCTCCAACACCTTCGGATCATTGTTAAAGGCCATAATATTTTTTGGAAATGTGCAACGTCTGCACGAGACCCAAACGTTGCTCGATGGCCTAGACGAGAGAGTGCAGAGTGATGGGGATCGGGAGAAAATTCACAAAGGTGTTGCTCAATCGAACTATATATTCTTGGTATTTGCAAAGACATTCTTCTTCTATGGGATGGCCGATGCTATAACGGGTGTGTTCAATGCTCATCCGGCCTGGATGATGTACAATCCAATGTTCGATTGGCGAGATGGAAAGCTCCATCTGTGGATACAATCATTCATTGAATTTGTGCTGATTGCGATGATTGCTGCTTCTATATTAATCCTGGACACTTATCCGATAGTTTTTGTCAATATCTTTCGTACACACATTGATATATTGAAGGATCGCGTACGGAATCTACGCACAGACCCATCCAAAAAGGAATCCGATAGTTACAATGACCTCGTTTCCTGTATAACCTATCACCAATCGATTGTTGAGTAAGTTCAAGTTCATCCCACATTTGTTCTCTTGGTGTTTTGATTACTTTTCTCTCAGCTGTTGCAACTTGATACGTCCCATTGTGACGCGTACAATTTTTATACAGTTTCTGCTGGTTGGTTTGGTCCTGGGCTTGGATTTAATCAACGTTCTATACTTTACGACCATTTTTCGTTCGGTTGCCTCGATTTTTTTGGTCTGTGCCTTGTCGGTTGAATCGTTTCCGTTTTGTTACTATTGCGATTTACTTGCTGAGGACTCCGCGGAACTAGCTGACTTATTGGCACAATCCAATTGGTTCGCTACGGAGAAGAGATATCGGTCAACGTTAGGCATATTTATGCTACACGTTCAGAAACCGATCATTTTTATTGCTGGAGGATTGTTTCCAATTTCACTGAACAACAATATTAAGGTACTTCGAACTTCATATCCAATATTATGTTAATTATATTTGTATTTTGTTTCAGATGGCAAAGTTTGCTTTCACTGTTATGACCTTAGTACACAAAATGAATCTGGCCGATCTATTTAAATAATTTTCAACGATATATGTTTATTTTTAATACTGTTTCGTATTGAATTTGTAACGAGAAATCAATTTTAAATAAAAGCTAACACAAAAATGTATTGAACAAGTAAGTCTAGTCGAGAAATCCCGAGTAGACTATACCCTGAACCCTATAGATAAAGCGTACAGTCAGTGCTTGCAAGTATGTGTGTGTACGCGCCATGACTTAACTTCAATATAACATATCTCTGGTGTTGCTCAACCGATTTCAATAAAAATTTCACAGTTTGTCATTATTACCTCTAATGTTTCAAACTGCATCTCAAAGTTTTCCAAATTCAAGATTTTGTTGTTATCGATAACATGTGTATATCGGAAACGGGGAAAGTTATCGAAAATTTGAAACAAACTTGTACTGCCTAGGGATTTGGCGAGCTTACGTACAGTCAGTGCTTGCAAGTATGTGTGTGTACGCGCTATGACTTAACTTCAATATAACATATCTCCGATGTTTCTCAACCGATTTCAATAAAAATTTCACAGATTGTCATTATTTCGTCTAATGTTTCAAACTCTGTCTCCGAGTTTTCCAAATTCAAGATTTTGTTGTTATCGATCACATTTGTATATCGGAAACGGTGAGAGTTATCGAAAATTTAAAACAAACTTGTACTGTCTAGGGATTAGGCGAGTCAGTCAACAGGTTTAAACTGTAACTAAGCCATACTCTTGTGTAAGGTAACTTGGCAAGTAGCCGCAAGCATAATTATTGGTGCTGAATTTAAATTTGGATGAACAAACATTACAATTATTTAGGCCAAGAAGTTTCTTAACGAAGTAGAGTTTTTCAAACACAATCCAGTTTCATTTTCTGCAGCACAGTCATTACGCTGAATGCAAACTTAGCCACCTGAAAGTTTGAAAGCTTTAATATCGGATTCGAAATTGTCATAAAGAGACTCACCTTTACAGTGCTGTTCATTGAGATTTGAAAGAAGCCACCCGCACTGAACGTAATTGGCTGTTGCACATGCTGCAAAAAGATCATCAACGTGGATTTGTATCTGTGCTCAGCATTGAGCCAGTTCGAATGCGATAATAGGTTTGACATATCTATGCAATCTTCGGCAAGTAAATCGCAAAGGTGGCTAAATGGGCACGTTTGCATTAGGACGCCAAAAAGATATAGAATCGATGAAATGCCGCACATCATTTCAGAGCACTGAAAAATATTAATCAGAGTAAAGCCCAAGACGACGCCAATCAGCAGCATGTAGCTGAAACTTGTCTTCGATATTAAGGGACGCAATTGGTTACAGCATCTGATAAGGAATCGTTTCGAAATAATTCAAATATATTGATGTAAGAAACTCACTTTAGTATCAGCTTGTGATAGATAATGCAGGACACCAAGTCTTCATAATTCTCAGCCTCGGTTTTTTGTGGATCTGTGCGCAGATTACGAAGATGATCCTTCAAGACATCCACATGAGCTCGAAACATAATGGTAAATAGCAGAGTATATGTGTCACAAACTAGCTCCAAACATCCTGCCATACAGAGTATCAATAACTCAAGTAATGCCTGCATCCAAAATCTGCCAACTCCTTCACGCCAATCAAACAATGGATTATAGATCATCCAGGGTGGCTGATCGGTCACAATGCCATTCATAAACGTCGACACTATATAACTTGAGTAAATGATGGCGTAGCTCACAAAGATCTTATTGCAACGTGCAACAGCTTTATGCACCTTCCAGCGATCGATCATTGTCTGCAGCTGCTCGTCCATGATGTCAAAAATGATTTCCGTCTGATTCAGACGCTCGTAGTATTTGGACATAGCTATAGTTCTGCTGCTCGCTCCGAATATATTGAGCACCACTTGAAACGAACTAAAAAATTGTCCTGGCGTATACTGCTTAAAGTCAATAATCAGGCTGAGCACATATGCAATGGGTAGATAGAACGATGCAAAAAACCAAATCACGTATTTATAAATACGGCAAGCAATCCGCTTAAATCCCTTCTCGGGCGCCATCCAACCCAAAAAGTTATACACTCGATTCATATAGATGTTACAATCCCTCGAGCGTATACGTTGCGAAAGCGGACCCGGATATATGTGCTTAAATATCCTGGTCATTGCAAGTACTACTGTGACCGGGAAGGCAAAGCTTTAGCTTTTATAACAATTCATAAGTGCGTCGATTTCTTCGAGCCAGTTGTTTGGTTTCACACCTTTAGACGAAGTGTCCTGTAATTAGCCAAAGTGTCAATCACAATCAAATATTCAGCTTCAAATCGAATTGTTTTCGCTTTACCGATTGTTATATTGACCGACAAACATACGCAAAAACAGAAACTGACTTCAGGAAGTTTAGAGTTATATGAATACTTGCAGCATTATATAAGAACAAAGATATTTATTACATTTTTGATATCAAATGTATTCTCTGTGGTATAATAAAATCAAATTATAAGCCAGAACGCTACAGTTTTTCATTGCAAAGCTTTTCGATTATGATGTGTAAAGCTTAGAACGACCTGGCAGATTTATTTGCTGCAGGCTATCTTGAGCAACTGCAAGGCGAACTGCTTGTAATTGTATGTGCCTGAAGTTAGTCTTTAGAGAAATGGGCAGGATTCCATATGCCATCAAAATAATTGGCTGCAAAAAGATCATCAAAGTGAATTTTTAGCCTCGAACGATTCGAATCATCAAGCAAGATACTTCTTGGCAATCCTCAAGAAGTTGATTACAAAGGTAACAAAATGGAAAAGACTTCACCATAGGCTACATAAAATAGCCATTATAAATATCCAAGTAGTATAAGATATTGATCATAGTTACTTACAGTCAATCCAGCAATTAAAAGGAACTATATAAAAATGTTAGATGACATTACTAAAAACATTAAGTTACAACATCTGAAAAAAATATATATATTTTATATATATATATGTTATCGTCATAGTTCTCCGCTTCTGTTTTGTAAGGATTAGCATGCAGATTTCGAATATGAGATTTAAGAACTACAAAAATATAATCTAATATGACAATATATATCCTGTGCGTATATATCCTGTTCAAGCTGTACTGAAACAAGCTGTGTAGAACAGCGAATAATCAAATATGTGCATGAACATTTCAACACATGACAGTTCGCATGTGCTAAAACCTTTTTTCACACCCAAAACTTTCGCTTGGCCTTAACCTTACCCTTTTGATACTAGATTCATCAAATCGATTCACAATTGTCGCTTTCACGCGTCAAAAGGTAAATTTACTCATCACTTTGACAACTGCAATTTAAAGTCAGTATTCAATGTCATGGAATCATCAAGAGTGGAAAGGAAGCTCATAAGGCAATGGAACTTTATATAAATAACACTACACAAGACGAACGCGACATCTCTGATTAATGTTTATGTCAGTTTTAAATGCGTCTTTAACTGTGACCTAATCGCACTTATTAACGCTTTTATGCTGGATTCACAAAATCCATACATATGGGATATTAGCAGATGTTGTTTACACGTGTCAAAGGGTGTGATAAGTAATTAAAAGTATTTAAAAGTTAGTGCTAAATGTCAATTCATATCAAATGCATTTTTAAGCATATGCACAAAGTGCCGAAGCGAAATAGTTTTGTAGTTTTCTTGTTATAGAAGTCAGTTCTGAAAGTTTTTTTTACTAAAAACAAGTAGGAAGGGTCTAGTCGAGAAATCCCAACTAGACGCAACCCTGAACAGTATACGTGAAGCGTAGAGTCAGAGCTTGCAAGTATGTGTGTGAACAAGGCTTGACTTAACTTTAATGTTCCATATCTCTGGTTTATCTAAACCGATTTCAACAAAAATTTCACAGATTATCATTATTTCCTCTAATGTTTCAAACTGCATCTCAAAGTTTTCCAAATTCAATATTTTGTTGTTATCGATCACATGTGTATATCGGAAACGGGAAGAGTTATCGAAAATTCGAAACAAACTTGTACTGCCTATTGATTAGGCGAGCTTATGTTTCAAATCTGGAGTCTTTAGCTCTTCTAGTAACTGAGATCGACTCGGCTGATCAAGAATATATATACTTTATGGGATCGAAGATGCATCCTTCCGCTTGTTACATACTTTTGCACAAAACCATTATACCCTTTTTACCCATTTTCAGGGTATAAAAATGAAGAACAAATATTTATATTTTTATTTTTGTTATCACATTTTTACATTTTCATGAATAATTTTATTCAACATATTCTGTAATACTTGTTTTTTTCTGATTGTTATGATTATGATTGCCTTTAGAAGTCGCATTCGAAGAGTTAATAACAATCCGTTTGCCCTGCTATTAAATTAGCCCCTCGAGTCTAGTATATGATTAATGTCAGGAGGCATCAAGTGGAGATCAGCATATGAGCGGGCGAAGCAGTTGTGTGGCAACTTTTACTGCTGTTGCCAGTTACAGTTAACGTTATTAGCTCCACCATTGAGAACAAGTCAGTAAGAACAACAACAACTGAAAACAACTGCAAGTGGCCGCTTAATGACTTTAATAATCCTGTCACCGATCATTAAAAAATCTCTGCGAACACACAAAAGAAATTCCATGGCAGCTCCAATCAAAATAAAGTACACGCTCTTCCTGCCCATTCCAGCGAGAGAGAGAGAATGAAGGCGGCCAATTACAGTGAGGCCAGGAGACATTGTTGGCCAAAAACAGCGAAGTTGTTGCCATTCTGTGACGATCGTCTGTTCTCACATGGTATTCAAATTTTTAACAACATTTTAATGATAACTTCAGCTAACATTAAAACTCATTCAGCCATAATAAACATTAATAACACTTTAATCCAGCGAACGGCCAAATGGATGGAATGGGATGGGGAAAGGTGAGGAGTGGTGAGGTTGCGGTGCAGCTGCAGCGCCAATGCTATCGAAATAATCAAAAGAGGGGCAACACACGCGGAGAGGGAGGTGGGGAGGGGCAGGAAAAACAGTGCAATCGTGGACTGTGGCCGCCAGGTTGGAATAAATAATAGAGAAACTTGTTGTTGTTCGCCTGGGCGCGTTGTAAGGCTATAAAAATGCATGTTTGCTGAATCAATGCAACAACTTGGGGGCATGGCAGCAGCAACAGGCAGTGGCAGCAATAGCATCCCACATGCAGCCCGTTTGGACCTATGTGCAACAATATCTTTGTATGTGTATGTGTGTGTTTGTATCTACCTGCCCACCTTTCGCTTGGCATCCTTTAGTGGCAGGCAGGAAGGCAGCTGGGGCAGCTCGGGCGGCGGCTGTGTGCGATCTTGCCACTTACGTAGGCCGCGTGTGGCAGGTTGCCGTTGCTCGTTGGCCCATACCACCATACCACCATGCCTCATGCCCCATACCAAGGTCTTTCTTGCTCGCAGGCCAGATCAGTTTTGCTTCCTAGTTGCACCAACTTGCTCCATGTAATTGTCCAACCATATGTGCGTGCACGAGTGCGAGCGAGAGAGATCACGTTACTAGGCCTGATTCTTGGCGGGTTCTAAATGTCGCTGTCCCTTGGACTCTGATGTGATTGACCGGCGCAATTAATTATTTTATGCAGTTTGCAACGAACACGACGCAAAACTACACAAATCTCAGATCTTATAAAGTATTAACTTTAACTGTACTATTTCTATTATATGCACTAACAAAAAATAAAAAAAAAATGTATAATTATTATAGAATATTTCAGACTATATATGTATTTTTTTCTTATATACAGAGGAATTTATTTTAAAAAAAAATTTTTTACTTTTATTATTTTTTTAGTACAAAATAATCTGGAAGATATCACAAAACTTTGTTAAAAGTGTTTTGGAAAACTTAATCAAGATATTAAAAATAATATTTCAGAACATTTTATGCAGTTTCCAATGAACACGACGCAAAAACTACACAAATCTCAGATCTTATAAAATATTAACTTTAACTGTACTATTTCTATTATATGCACTAACAAAAACATTCGAAAAAATTTTAAAAATATAATTTTTATAATTATTATAGAATATTTCAAACTATATATGTATTTTTTTCATACATACAAAGGAATTTATTGGGTTTTTAAAATGATTTATATTTATTAAAAAAAATTTTATTTTCATTATTTTTTAGTACAAAATAATCTGGAAGATATCACAAAACTTCCTTAAAAGTGTTTTGGAAAACTTAATCAAGATATAAAAAATAATATTTCAGGACAATTTCTATTATATGCACTAACAAAAACATTCAAAAAAAAGGTTTAAAATATAATTTTTATAATTATTATAGAATATTTCAAACTATATATGTATTTTTTTCATACATACAAAGGAATTTATTGGGTTTTTAAAATGATTTATATTTATTAAAAAAAAATTTTTTTTTTAAACTTTGTTAAAAGTTTGAAGACTTAATAAGCTTCACTTCCTTAAAACCTTTTGGAAACCTTAATCAGGATATTAAAAATAATATTTCAGAACAATTTCATTATATATACAAACAAACCAAAAACTTTTTAAAAATTAAAAATATATTTCTTATAATTATTATTGAATATTTTAAACTATATTTTTATTTTTCATATACAAAGAAATTTATTGGGTTTTTAAAATGATTTATATTTATTAAATTATTATTTTTTTTTTATTTTTTTTTTTTTAAATTATTTTTTTAGTACAAAATGAATTGGATGATATCAAAAAACTTTTTTAAAAGTGTTTTTAAAAACCTAATAAGTTACACTTCTTTAAGCTTTTTCGCTTCTGTTGTTGTAATAAGCTTTCCATCAAGATATTAAATTTTAAATTTCAGAAAATTTAAAAAAAAATAAAAAATAAAATAAAATATTTCAAGTTCGTCTCATTAAACCTAAACGTAGTGTAAACAATGCTTCGGCTTTATGTTTGGTTTTAAGTTTTGCATTGGATTCTATTACTTTTATTTCACTTATCGGGCAAACATGTTGCCGTTGCATGTTGCATGTTGCCCCCCGTGCCGCTAGCTTGTTGTCCAACAGAAACGAAACGAAAAGAAAGAAAAAAAAATGGCAAATGGTGGTGGATGGACCGCTATCTTTTTCTTATGGTCGCGTTTTATGGCCAAAGAGTAGGTTCGCAGCAGCAGCAGCAGCGAAAAAAAATATTTATACAGCGTTTAGAATCTTGTTGCAGGACCGGTCCATGTGGCATATTTAAAGGTTATGTGGAGGGCTAGTTGTGTTTGAGGAGTTTGAAGTTTGCGTAATAAACATAAAATTCAATTTTCATTAAGATGTTGGCTAGATCCCTTGGTATTTACCGTTATGTTGCAGCTGCGCCACAGCCACAACCGAAGCTAAAGCAACGGTACTCGCATAGGGCTTAAAGAATTATTTCAATAATGAATTCGCGATAAGCTGGTCGCAAACATTTTGCCGTTCACTCGCATGCCAACGAGCATGGCTGTGTGTGTGCGTGTGTGTGTGTGTGTGTGTGTGTGACTAGGAATTTTCACTTACGATACGATGAAGCTGAGACGGGGTTAAAGCGATCCCAGCCACAAACACTGGACGGCAGCCCGAAGGTTCTCAGCATCGCTCAAGTGTTCGCAATTTTCTCACATGCCCAGCGCACAGAGAGTGGGGCTCGGTTCGGTCCTCGGTTCGGTTTGGCGCTGTGAAGCCGTGGAGTTGTCCCTCGAAATGTTGTAGATTTAAATGAACATGGCGCTGCTTGAATGGGTTACAGCGGGACACTGGGACATTGGGACATCTAGCTAATGCCCAGGCCCATGCGTGTTGATCTTCCTGTCTGCCAGGCCGTGCTGCAACTAGTTGTTGTTGTTGCCCATTGCTGACACCGTTGACGAACATCATTATGATCTAGCTGCTGCACTGATAATGAAGATTAGCGGTGCGGCCAGCGATTCTGATTGCAGATGCATTCGCAAAGCTTTTAACCCAAAAACAAGTTTTCTTCACTGCAGTTGCCGTTGCTTGATAGTTGTTGTTGCTGTTGCAAGTGCAGCGCGGCAATATTTAAATTGTTTTATGCTTTGGAGTGCTGTTAGCTGCCCCTTGCTGTTGCACTTGGCGAAAAATAGTGTGTCCTGGGTTAATAGTAAAACGATCTAAGAAGAAAATATTATTTTTAACTAATAAAAAGAAATTTTCACATTTAAAAAAGTTTCAATGTCTTATTTATATTTGTTTTTCATATCAGATAAGTTGAAGAAGTTATAAAAAGATTTTTTAAAATAGTATTTAAGTTTTTTTCGAACAACATTTTATTGCCTTTAAGTCAAAATTTGACCAAGATTTTATATTTCGGAAATAAAAAGTTTAATATTTTTACATAAAAAAAAATATTTTTAATATTTTTACATAAAAAAATAATATATAAAAAATTTGTAAATGCTTTTATAGATGGACAACATTGAATATTAGCTAAATTTAAAAAAAAATATATATATATATATTTATTTAAGATTTAAGTTTTTTTCGAACAAAATTTTTTTTAGCCTTCAAGTCGAAATTTGCCCAAGATTTTCTATTTCAGAAAAAAAAAATATGTTTAATATTTTTATATAAAAAAAATATTAAAATATTTTTAAATGCTTTTATAAAAGGACAATATTGAATAATAGCAAAATTTAAAAAATATATATATATATTCCTTATATTCCTTTAAGTTTTTAAATGCTTAACTTTTTGAATCTTAAACTTGAAAGAATTGATTTAAGCTTTGAGTAAAAGTATATAGACGAAAAAAGTCTTTCTCTTTTTTGTTGCCCAACTTTTAACTGTACCTTATTTCTCTCAGTGAACTTCCCCTTGGCTTCTTCTTCTAAAACTATATAACTTCAAAAATGCTTTACTTTTTGAATTCTAAACTTGAAAGAATTGATTTTAGCTTTGAGTAAAAGTATATCACTTAAAAAACTTTTATTTTTTCCCCCCAATTTTAACTGCACCTTATTTCTCTCAGTGAACTTCCCCTTGGCTTCTTCTTCGCCACCTCACCTCGCCGATACTGGGCCAACGCATGTCCTAATGCGTAAAGCAGCGCGCTGTTGGAGAGCTGCAATGCAATTGCTTCCTTGTTGGGCTGCGATTTGCCTCGTTTGACTTGTTGTTGGTGTTACTGCGGCTACTGCTGTATCTGTACCAGTACCTGTACCTCTGCCTGTACCTGTACCTGTAGCTGTGTGCATTAATTTTCTGCTTATGCCGCTTTGAGAGCCTGTAAAATGTTAAAATAAAATTCAAATTTATTGCATTGCCGAGCAGCGATTGACGTCTTGCGCTTGGAAAGCCAACCAGCTGGGCAGCAGCGTTTAATGCTTATCGCAATTGCTTATGGCCCGGCCCGGCTACTACTTGCCAAGCCAAACAACAAGCAAACGGCAAACGGCAAATGGCTTGTTTTCTATTGGGGTGGCCGGCTCCACGCCGGCAAAGACTTTCGCAGGGCAACTAACGGCTAACAATTCATAAAATTTTATTGTTAAATGCATTTTGTAAAAAATTGCAGCTGTTTTTCTTTCCCCAATCGAAGGTCTCGTAATCGCACTGAGTGTAAATAAAGATATTGTAAATATTGATTATTATTTTCGCTGAGTTTATATAACTTTTATTTTTATTACAAAATATGTTTATCCTTTTTGACTGACTTTAGAAAAATATTTTCCACACTTTTGTATGATTGTGTCGATCTCAGAGACTGTAAGAGCTAGAGACTACAGATTTGGAATAGAAGCTCGCTTAATCCCTAAAACAAAACACGTTTGGTTCGATATTCGATAACTCTACCCGTTTCCGATATACACATGTGATCGATAACAACAAAATCTTGAATTTGTAGAACTTGATGATGCAGTTTGAAAAGATGAAATAATGACAATCTGAGAAAGTTTTATTGAAATCGGTTGAGAAACACCGGAGATATGGAGTATTGAAGTTAAGAAAGTATACACACACTCACACACACTTGCAAGCACTGACTGTATGCGTTAAGTATAGGGTTCAGGGTATCGCCTTCTCAACTAGAGCCTCTTACTTGTTTAATAAAATATGCTTTGAACATAGTTTGTCATAGTTTGTTTTAAGTTAATCTTTTCTTATAACTACCCTATAATTTTTTTTTTAATTTTCTTTAAGTTTTAATCTCAATTTACAGCTAAAAATAATTCATTTTTGGCAGCCTTAATTATTTGTTCGTTTAGTTTTAATGTCGAAGTACAAATCTTGATAATCGATATCGGAGACTGATCTGCCATATTTGTTGCCGTTGCTGTTTATCTTGTTGCCGCAAATGCCGCGTGGTTTCTTAACCGCTAAATATGGGCATTAAATGCAAAATGAGAGTAACCGCAAAACAGAAACAACAACAACAACACAAATAACAATTTTCCACTTGACTTGAGCTTTGCATTTACAAAAGCAAGTGGGCAGAGGCCGGATCGAAGGCATTTAGCAGGGGAGTCGCCTCCGTTTGTTGCCACTCGGCCTCACTCACTGCCCACCTCTTTTTTTGTTTCTGTTCGTTTAAGATACCTAAAAGAAGTCCAAATCCAAATACAGACGATGAGGAAAAAAGCCAACCTAAAAAGCAAACTCGAAACTTAAACTCGAACCTGTTGCCGCCTGCTGAAATGTAAATCTTGATGGTAATTTTAATAGAAAATGCAACAAAACTCCGTTGCACGGCCCTGAACGAAACAAGTAAGAAGGCTCTAGTCGAGAAATCCCGACTAGACTATACCCTGAACCCTATACTTTACGCGTACAGTCAGTGCGCTGCAAGTATGTGTGAGTGTGTATGTATATGTGTGTGTACGCGTATGGTGCATACTTTCTTAACATCAACTAATGTTTCAAACTGCATCAAAAAGTTATCAAAATTGAAGATTTTGTTGTTATCGATCTCATGTGTATATCGGAAACGGGAAGAGTTATCGAAAATTTCAAACAATTTGTCATTATTTAGTCTAATCTTTCAAACTGCATCATAAAGCTTTCTGAATTCAAGATTTTATTGTTATCGATCTCATGTGTATATCGGAAACGGGAAGAGTTATCGAAAATTGAAAACAAACTTGTACTGTCTAGGGATTATGCGAGCTTATGTACCAGACCTAGAGTCTCTAGCTGTTATAGTCTGTGAGATCGACTCGGCTGTTGATGCTGATCAAGAATATATATACTTTATGGGGTCGGAGATGCTTCCTTCTGCCTGTTACATAGTTTTGCACAAAACCATTATACCCTTTTTGCCCATTTTCAATGGGTTCAGGGTATAAAAAGCTGTGAGACAAGACAGGAGCTAGATTTGGTGGTGGCTGGTGTGGGAGGTGGCAGGTGGCAGGCAGGCAGAGAACCGAACAAAGGCGCTGGGCATACAAAATGTTGGCTAACTAAGCGCTGGCACGGGATAACACTCTTTGCAACAACAGCAATGTAAAAGATACCCCACACACACACACCCGTGGCAAGAAGGCAACACCTTATGTTTATTGTGCCATATAAATGGCAGCATTTGCAGTTAGCCAATGTCCGCTTTATAGTTGGTGTTGTTGTTGTTGTTGTTGCTTCGCTGAACGCATTCCTTTGACCAAAGCGTCTGCTTCTCAGAGAAGTACATTGGCCCAATCCTATCTAGAGTCACAGCCTCGCTGGGCCGTCGCCCGCTGAGCTCGAAGTTGAAGCTGGAGTTCGAGTTGGAGCTAAAGCTGAGTGGACAAACCAGATATTGATAACGGCTTCTTCGATGCTGTTACTTTGCAGCCGCATTGCTTAGGTTCTCGTTGTTGTTGTTCTCGTTGTTGTTGTTTGGCTATCATGCAACATTTGTTGCCTCTGCCCCACACACAAACACACACACAGCAACACTCTGCCTTCGTTTTTTTTCCATAGCTGTTTGTTTTCGTATGGTTTTAAACGCCGTGCACAGGTGCTGGGTGCCAAAGAATGAACAAAGTCTTCAGGCTTCAGGTGCACAACACATTGATGCTGCTGCTGCTGCTGGTGCTGCAAGTTGCAAGTTGCAAGTTTGAGGCTGCGCTGCATTTTATTTGCAATTATTTTGTAGCGCAATGGAATTAACTTTGGCCATGGCTTTGTCGCTTTTCGGCCTCTCTCTCCCTCTCCCGCTCTCTCACCCTCTCCCTCTCTCTCTCGCTCTCTCTCTCTCTCACCCTCTCCCTCTCCCTCTCCCTCTCCCTCTCCCTCTCTCTCTCTCTCTGTGACTTTTATCAGCTAGCTGGCCATCTTAGAGCGCGACTTTGGCTAAGAAAAATTCTAATTTTGCAACGCAGCTGCGCGCCTTCACACACACACACACACACACACACACACACTTAAATGGGGAAACACCTCCTGGCCACAGCCCTCTTTGTCCCCATTTTGTTGTTGTTGTTGTGGCCTATGTCGACCCGGACTTTTGCCTTGTCGCGCTGTTGGTGGCGCTGTTGGTGTTCATTACGCAAGAGGTTAATGCACCATCACCATGGAACAGTCACTCCCTCTCTCCCCTTCTCCCTCTCTCTCCCGCTCGTCGCACTTGCTGCCCTGCAGGCATTGCATTAAATCAAGACGAGCTTGTTCGCTAATTGGTCGATCTGAGCGTATGTTTGTGCTGCCTATGTGCCTCAGGAACAACGAGAGTTAGACAAAGCACATATCCATATCTCAAATATGTTCAGGATGTATCGGCCAGTTAGCTAATGTTAGCAATAAGTATGACATCATTTGACCTAAGTCGAGCTTTTCAATCGTATAAAAGTTTATCAGTTGTAGAACTCTTCAGTAAGCTCTTAAAATTTTATGGTAAAATATTTTAGATTTTAATATAATTTTTAATATTGATTTTGATTTTTTTAAAAACATTTTAAGTCAACTTTAAAGATATTTCAACTTTAAAAATATTTAAATATTTTTTAATATTAATTTTTGATCTAATTAATTAATTATTAACTTTTTTTCCTTCTTGTTAATTAATTATTTACTTTACTTAGAATTCTTCAGTAAGCTCTTAAAATTTTATGGTGAAATATTTTACATTATTTTAGATTTTAATATAATTTTTAATATTGATTTAGATTTTGTTAAAACGATTTTAAGTCAACTTTAAAGATATTTCAACTTTAAAAATATTTAAATATTTTTTAATAATAGCAGCATAATTTTTAATCTAATTAATTAATTATTTACTTTTTTTCCTTCTTGTTAATTAATTATTTACTTTTTGTTGGCTCATTTTTACTAAAAAACAATTAATATATAGAAGGTTTGAAAACTAAATATAACATTTACATAAAAAACAGCGCCTAAAAGCATGCTATGAAAAATATGTTTCAAAAATTTGTCAACCTTAAAAAGGTTCTTAAAAACTTAGCTTGGCTTAAAGAACCAAAATGACTTCATTTTAAATAATTAACAGTATATAACTGCTTGCAAAATAGTGTAATTTTTAATGTAACAACAATATTTTCTTATAGAAAAAACAACAACTTTTTTCAACTCAATCAATTAACATTTGGAACATTTATTGTGTCCATTTCATTAGAGGTTTTAATCTGCGATGATCATCAACCCAACTTAAGCTGTTTCATCTTCATGCATTATGTAAGCATTGAGAACAAAACATGTTTTAGCAAAACAATCCACAACTTAAATATGCATAGAAAAAGAAGAGAAACAAACATAACTAAAAAAAGAGCAAAAAAAAAAACTGCCAAATAGCAAAGGTCAAAAAAGCAACAGCAAAAAGCATTAGCTGCGCTAACGAAAGCATTTTTTCAAGGCTATTCTCATGCAGCGGGCAACAATTAATACATTAACTAGCTCGAAACAACAAAAAAAAAACAACCCAAAACAGAAATAATTAAATAAACACCAAATACAATGGCAAAAATTCGCGTATCAATGACTGCAGCAAATTTATTACAATTTAAGACAGCACAAAAAAAAACCAAACCAAAAAACGCAGCGAACATAAAAAACTTCCGTATTTGACAAAAAAAAAAACAAGAAAAAAAATTTAAATGCTTTTGTCACTGATTATTGTTGTTGTTGCTGTTTGGCTCTACGATTTTTGCTATAAATTACGAGACGACTTGTTGTTTGGGAACGCGGGGAGTGGCGAAGGGGGGTCCGCCTTCAGGGCAGCTCGCATAATTTTGGCGAAAAGTTAACGAAGGTCTGCCGTCCCCACTAGACCAGTTTTTAAATTACATGCAAGGCATTCAAAATGCAAACTAAAACATTTTATTTTGTTTTAGCTACCGCACACAATAATGTTGTTGTTGTTGTAGCTTTTGGTGACGTGTGTGTGCGTGTGTGAATCAAATGTTAAACAAAATGCAAACAGCGCACCAAAAAAATACAAAATACAAAACCAACAAAAGTATATTTTTTTTTTTTCGCAAACTAAAAATTGTTTTCAAGGGCAAATTCGCGAATTTTTGGCGATTTTTTTCGAATGTTTTTTGTGTGTTTGAGTGTTTTGTGTATGTGTGTGTGTGTTTGGTGTGTGTGTGTGGCGCTGTCTTGTCAACGTTGCAATGCGTCGTCATCGGCTTGGCTATTGAATACCCTAGGGTATTTGACCAAGGGTATATGCTCTCTGCTTAAGTTTTGAATATGAAATTTGAAAGCTAGACTTTGTCTTATGTCACCTTTGTAATAAATAAATAAATATTAAAATAAAACAATTTCATGGAGATATTTTCAGATCTTCAAAGCAACTTAAGATACTCTTCAAATTAAATTAGCAAACCAAATAATCTAGCTTAAAACGTTTACAAAAGCAGCTCGTAAATAACAATCTTAGGCTTAAAAGAAAAGAAAGAAAAAATGAAGTTGAATATTTTGGACTCCATCTTACTCAAAACTTGTTCATAACTTATTCTTGGCTTCAGTTCTAAATGTTTAAAGAATATTTTAACTTTTAAAATTCAATTCAAAATGTTTAAAGAATTCAAAGATTATTTCAACTTTTAAAATTCAGTTCAAAATGTTTAAAGAATTCAAAGATTATTTCAACTTTTGAAAAGACCTCAAAAATAAGAGGAATTATTAAAAATACTGGCTTCAGGCTGCATACCTTTACTGAGGATACATTTTTTAGAGGAAATCTGATATTTGTTCAAGATCTTAAGTTTTCGGTTGTCTGTAACTACTTCTCAACTGTTATAAAGGATATTGCGAAGTAGTTTATTTCCCTTCGCAATACTATATAATTTTTAGACCCCTAAAAATGGCTAAAAATTATATAATGTGCAAAAGTATCTAACAGGCAGAAGGAAGCATTTTCGAACCCATAAAGTATATATATTCTTGATCAGCATCAACAGCCGAGTCGATATAGCGTCGATCTCAGAGATGAGAAAAGCTAGAGACTCCAGATTTGGAACATAAGTTCTCCTAATCCCTAGACAGAACAAGTTTGTTTCAAAATTTCGATAACTCTTACCGTTTCCGATATTCACATATTATCGATAACAAAATCTTAAATTTGGAAAACTTTGAGATGCAGTTTGAAACATTAGACGAAATATTGACAATCTGTGAAGTTTTTATTAAAATCGGTTGAAAACCACCGGAGATATGGAACATTGAAGCTAAGTCAAGGCGCGTACACACACATACTTGCAAGCACTGACTGTACACGTAAATTATAGGGTTGAGGGTATCTTCTAGTTGAGATTTCTCGACTCGAACCTTCTTACTTGTTTTCAATTTTTGGCTTTATCTTAATAAATTGTTGGGCGGCGCCAAAGGCAGGCATTCTTGCTAAACTGAACTGAGGCGCTTTAGATTTATGCGGCGAGGCAATTAAATTCATTAAATGAAATTTATGAGCAGTTCAAAATACTTGTGGGTGACATAATTGAGTGCTTTCGAGACAAGGAACGAAGAACCAAAAACTCTTTGATTGTTTTAGCTAGTTGGGGTTGGTTCAATAATTATAAACAATTTGCTTATGCGGAATCTGAAATTGGGCTAAGTAAATTACTCAGAAATTAGACTTAGACAAACAGGTTGCATAAACAAAACGAAAAAAAAGGAAAAACATTATAAGGCCTTATTATACAATGTAGCTCCATTGTGTGTGTGTGTGTGTGTGTGTGTTTGTGTGTGTGTTTAGAGCCACAGCGTGTAATATTTTTGCTATAATCAAACACATTTTGCCTGGCGATAAAAACCATATTGTTTTGTATATTGTATATTGTGGCATGATTCGGTGAGGCTAGGTGTGCATATGGCGCCCTACTTTTAGTTTCTAGTTAGCTTATTGGCCACATACACATCTATCTGCTAACATACATAAATTCGAAATTTAGGGCAGCTTATTTGTAAAACTGTTGTTGCTCTACTATAATAGAAAACACATGTGTGCAAACTTTTAACAATTGCCAAAAAAAAAAAACAACTAAACACTCAAGTAAGAAGGCTCGAGTCGAGAAATACCGACTAGCAGATACCCTGAACCCTATACTTAACGCGTACAGTCAGTGCTTGCAAGTATGTGTGTGTACGCGCCTTGACTTAGCTTCAATGATCCATATCTCCGATGTTTCTTAACCGATCTTAATAAAAATTTCACAGATTGTCATTATTTCGGCTAATGTTTCAAACTGCATCACAAAGTTTTCCAAATTCAGGATTTTGTTGTTATCGATCACATGTGTATATCGGAAACAGGAAAAGTTATCGAAAATTCGAAACAAATTTGTACGTCCTAGGGATTAGACGAGCTTATGTTCCAAATCTGGAGTCTCTAGCTCTTATAGTCTCTGAGATCGACGCTATATCAACACCACTGTTGATGCTGATCAAGAATATATATACTTTATGGGTTCGAAAATGCTTTCTTCTGCCTGTTACATACTTTTGCACATAATCATTATACCCTTTTTAGACATTTTCAATGGGTTCAGCTAAGAACACTCTATGCAAAAATAAACTGAGTACTGCTAATGTTACGCATACGCAGCGTGAAACGTTAGCAATCCTGCCGCGCCAATTGGCACCCTGCAAATGCACAAGAATAAACATAAGCAAATCGCATTAAAAGTAGCAAATTCACTTTCATTTCATTAGTATATATATATATATATATAGATATAAGTGCTCAAGAGCTGGGAGCAGTTTATGATTGATAGCTGCGATAAGATATAGAAGATATAGAAGCAAATCGTATGTATTATTTATTACTTATATCACGGCAACAGTTCAGCTTGTGATAACAGCTGGCGTTGAACTGTCTATTCATTATTGTTATTGTTTATTTACGGTTTTGAATTCGTAAAATGATAAACACATAAATACTTGTGTATATAAATAAATGTACATATTTTCAGCAGTTGTTTTCATCAATCAAACATAAAAATATTGAACCTTTCTTTTGATATTTTAAGTTTAAATATAATCACGGTTTATCTCTGACTAAAGTACACTTCCAATCAAGCAATTGCTGGGCAAAGAAAATAATGTAAAAGTTCATTATTTGCTAACTAACGATCCAATGCCAAATATCGCAGAAGCATTTCCAATTTTTGTTTTTGTTTTCATACCCTTAACCCATTGAAAATGTGTAGGAAGAGTATAATGGTTTTGTGCAAAAGTATGTAACAGGCAGAAGGAAGCATTTTCGACCCCATAAAGTATATATATTCTTGATTAGCATCAACAGCCGATAAATTTCAAATTTTCAAATTTTCGATAACTCTTCCCGTTTCCGATATACACATGTGATCGATAACAACAAAATCTTGAATTTGGAAAACTTTTTAAAGCAGAAAGATTAGACTAAAAATTGACAATCTGTGAAAATTTTATTGAAATCGGTTAAGAATCAACGGAGATATGGAGTATTGAAGTTAAGATAGTATGCATAACACGCGTATACATACACACACACACACACATACTTGCAAGCACTGACTGTATGCGTAAATTATAGGTTTCAGGGTATAGTCTAGTCGGGATTTCTCGACTACTTGTTTTTCTTAGTGTGTTTTATGCCATTGTTGTTGTTGTTGTTGTTCGTTGTGTGCTCTTTTAGTTGTAATGCGGCCGATGCTCATCATTGGACTTGGTAGAGGGTGGAGAGGCAAAGAAATGCAAACAGGCAAAGTTTGTTTTGTCATTCGTTTTGACTCTTCTTTTTTTTTTCGTTTTCTTCTTGCGTTCGTTTGGCCAAAAAGTAAACGCAAAGCGACGCAGCGCAGCGCAGAAGTCAAGCAAAACGTTGCCAATGATTACGACAAATGCCGCAACGACCTTGCCAATTACTGCCACAACACAACCACCCACCCGCCCAACCCGCCGCCCAAAAAACCATCGAAAAACCGCGCACGGGCTGTTTGCGTATGCGAGGCGAATGCTCAGCCAGATGAGTATCTATTTGTGTGTGTGTGTGTATGTGTGTGTGTATGTGTGTGTGTGTGTGTGTGTGTGTGTGTGTGTTTGTTGGGCAGCGTTTAACTAAGCAATGTTAAAGGTTAAATGCAAACCTTAAAATTATTGACTACGCCGCTCTTTAAAAGCAAAAAACTAAGAGCGGTCACTTAACGAAAGCAAAGAAGAAGATTTATGCATACACTACATACATACACACACATGTTACCGTCGACAACAACAACATAAATAATTAGCGCAAATTTGACGCTAGTCGCTCAGTCGCGTTGTGTGCGTGCGTTTGTGTGTGTGTGCGTTAGTATCTATCTCAAACGGTTTTTTTACATGAGCGAACATGAGAAAGAGAGTCAAGCACAAGAAAAGAGAGCTTTCGAACACATGTGCATGTGCATGTGAATGTGTGCGAGCGATGAGCAATAGAAAGAGCGCCAGGCAGAGCGAAAGACAGCGGTGGGAGAGGGAAAGACAGCTTAGGCGTGCAAAAAATGTTTGCGAAAAGAAGAAAAAAACCAAAAACAACAACGTTGAGCAGCGTCGTGATAGTTGCGACGAAAAACGAGCGATCTATTGTTGTTGTTGTTGTTAAGCCTCATCTTTTGTGTGCGAATGTGTGTGTGTGCTTTTTGCAAAGTTTACGCATCGCTATTGTTTGTGTTTGCTTTGCTTCTTTTTTTTTCTTTTGTATTTGTATTTGTGTTTGAGTTTTGTAGCTGTGGGCCAGTAGCCAGCGACAGCCACTTAAGTGTTGTTCTTGTGCGCACATGTGCCGCAAGAACTGAACTGAGCATCGCACACACACACTCACGTAGCTCAGCTGCAAACCGGCAAGTCAAGAAAGCACGAAGCCGATCTGTCCAAAGGCGCACGAAGCCGACTCGGACTTCGGCGTTCGGACTTAGTCTTAATCTAAGTCTATTCTAATGCAGGCGAGAGATCTACACACACACAAAGAGAGAGCGAGAGAGAGGAGCAAGAGAGTGGGAGTGCGATAGAGATAGCAGAGTATGGGAGAGCAAATGCAGTTGAAGTTTATGTTTTTTTTTTTTTCAGCTTCAGCATTTGCCACATGCGGCGTTGCTGCTGCTATTTTTTTTGCTCTCAGCTGCAACGACGATGACTGCGACGCTGCCGTTAAAGTAGTAGCTATTGCTATTGTTGTTGTTGTTGTTGGCGCTGCTGCTGCTGCTGGCGCTGCTGAACGTGTTCTTTTTAGACTTTTAGCATTATTTGCAGCATTTGCAACGAACACTCGCTAAAAACAACTGCAACCGCAACGTTGTGGCACGCGTTTCTATCGCAACACAAAAAAAAAACCAAAACAAACAATAAATGCACAAAAAAAAAAACACAAGAAAAAAAAACAAAAAAAAAATTAACTTAGTTTTAGAAAAAAAACTGTGAACTGTGAGAAAAGTGTATACAAAAACTTAGATAAACTTGGTGCAATAACAACAAAAGTTTCCTACAGCAACAACAAACAACTTAAGTCAGCATGCAACATGTGTCGCGCAACATATTGAATCAATGAGATCAGCAAGAAACACAAACTTCCCAAAGTAAAGATTTGCCAAATTCTAATCAACTAAACAACTACAATTGAAAAAAAATATTACTAGACCCTTTATTACTCCTACAATTGAAATTATTACTAAACCCTTTACTTTGGTAATCAATGAAATCATTAGCTTATGCCTAACCACGCTTTCGCCGTAATGTAATTGAGCGAAATGAAAATTCGCCTGAAAAATGCAAATGTGCTTGCTGTAAAGTGGCGTAGAATAAACAAATGCAAATCGGCTTCGAGAATTTCAAATTCCATCAAAATTAACAAAAGGTGCACAAACAAACACACACAGACAACAAAGGCAGGCCATCATCAGGCTGATGATCATTAAGAAGAGAGTGAAGAAGCGTAAAGAAAAGAACGTCATCAGGTTTAACTGTCAGTCCCTTTTTACATATAAAAACAAATACATATAAATTCATATAAATACATATAAATATATAAATATATATATATATATATGTATGTATGTATGGTGCGTGTATGAATGTATGTATGTATGTACGTACGTATGTATATGTCTAACAGATGAGGCGCACATTTTGCACAAACTTTTTTTCTCGCTTTTCGCTTTTTTTTTTGGCAGACAATTCTTTGGAATTAAAATGATATGAGACTGAGACTGTTTTTGTTGTTGCTGTGTGTTGGGGATGAAACGGAACAGAAACGAAACGAACGAGAGACAAAACACGACTTACATACATATATATGATTCGGGTACTAGGTTAGCAGGCAAACCGACCAGGAATAGCAATAAAAATATGCTAAAGAAATTCGCAATTTGTACGCGTTTGAAAGCGAAAATAACAGATACACAAACACAAACACACAAAAGCGTTCACACATACATACACAACGGCAAAAAGATCGCTGCTGTAAGCGCCTTCAAGGGTGAGACAACCAGCAGCAAACGTCTCTGTCGACGTCAGCGTCAACGTCAACGTCTTCGTGTCCAATATGCCCTTGATCGTTGCTGTTCAAAATGTCGCGGCAGCAAACGTTGTTGTCTCTGTGTAAGCTTTGCCTTTGTCTCTGTCCCTTTTCATGCCCACGACCCAGCGCAAACGATATTTTTGGCAAATACGCACACTCAAACAATAAGAAAGCTTTCAAACGTGCAAGCTCGACTAGCAGATACCCTGAAGCTGAGACTTGAAGTATATGCGTGTATACGGGACTTGCCTTTACTTGCATGAAAGCATTTGAAAGCTTGACTTAATTCCAAACTACGATATATTCGGAACTTTCTTAATGATTTCTTGATGAAATTTTAAGGGATATTTTTAATAATACGCTACATTTACTAGTGAAAAAATCTAGGCTTGAAGATTTATGATTTTACTAGCATTTTATAACGAAAACTGGTAGAGTAATCGATTATTCTAAACAAAACTGTTTTAAGCTTGAAGATTCATGATTTTACTAGCATCGATAACATGTTTAAAAACTGAAAGAGTAATCTAAACCAGCGGTCGGGAAACTTTTTTAATCATTACCCCAAAATATTTTTGTGGAACTGACATTACCCATTGGCAAGAAAGCAAAAAAAAAAAAAAAAGGTAATCCCCTCTATTTATGGCAGGATATGTATATGGATATACAAAATACCAAATAAAAAATATTTTATTTTTACTCACAAAAGTCATTTTTACCCCCAGAAATTTCACTTTTACCCAAAAAGGGCTAATTTACCCCTGTTCCCCAACCGCTGTTCTAAACAAAACTGTTTTATCTATGGCTGAGGAATCTGGAGTATTTACTTCTAAATATCTTAAAGAACCCCAGACAAACATATATCAACTTTATAGAGTTAGAGTTTCTTGATTCTGTCTGTTACATACATTCGTACATTCTCAATATACCCTTTAAGTCTAGGGTATGATAAAAACATAAAGAGAGATATTTTGCAGTTTTTGCTCAGCTTTTTTGTGCTTTTTAAATTATGTTATTTAGTATTGTTTACTTGCGAATTTTGGCAAGGGTCTCGCCGACGGTTCGCTTTGCGTATTTCTCGTATCTGTGCATTACAAGCATGTTCTTCGACAACATACGTTTATGTGTATCCGTCAGATACTATAACTACTACGGCTAATTAGACAGATCGCTCTCTCTCTTTCTCTCTCTCTCTCTCTGTCTTCAACGAATTGTGTAATAATTTTGCCGAAAAACAACAAATATTTCGCGTATGTTTCACAGCTCATAAAAGTTTTTACTGTCGAACGTTCGAATGCGCGCGTGTACTTCATAGATACATAGAGACAACGACAATAAAACATATATTGATTGGTGCTTTAACAAATTGATGTGCAAACTTGGACACAAAAGATTAAGTCGCGATAATAAACCAATTAAGTATAAGTATAACAAATACAATATACTATATATATACTATATAGTAGACTGCATGTATCTCAAAGCTGTGTGCAAATGTTCTAAGGCGTATATGTATCTATTTTGCGGAAATGACCAGGTTTGTGCTGCAGTTTGAAATACTTTTTTAATAACAATAAACAATAAGGGAATAAGATGAAATATTGAAGCAAATATTATTTATTTATTTATTACAAGAAAATCAATTTATTCAAATTATGCGAGCTAAGATTCTGTTTATTACAGATCTTTTATTTTTCTTAAAGAGTTCTAAATGAAATGATTCCGATAAATAATTGTATTTAAATATTTTTTATATTATTTATATATATAAATATATTTATATTTTTTATCAGTTTGTTTTGCTTGTTGGAATTTTCAATTATTCTTAGTTCTTCCTTCAAAAATGTTTCCAGCTAGTAAAATATTGAAACCACAACTTGAGTTTTTTTTGTTCGAATTTTTTACCTTTAATCTTAAAAACTACTTTCAAAACTTTAAAAAATATGCAAAAAATGCAAAAAAAATCTTTTTAAAATATTTTATAATGCATTAAGATGAATTTATTTTAATTTCATAAAAATCTTGAATTTATTTAAGTTGTTCATACATAAAAATAATATTTTTTGTTAGACAAAATATTCCATCCAAATAATAAATTAAACTCGAACTAGAAACAAATGAATCGTAATCGGATACTTTTCTAGCGATCATCTCAGGTCTTTAACTCACCTTAAACCTACCTTCTTGGAAAGCAAACTGCAATTTGTAATAACCCACAAACCATGAACGATTCGCCAATTCATATAAAGCTTAAGTTTAAGTGGCCCGCATGTTGTGAGCTCAGCTTGATATCAATCTTAATGCATTTGTATACCCTGAAATGCGTTAAAAGGGTATAATGGTTTCTATGAAAAGTATGTAACAGGCAGAAGAAGGCATCTCCGATCACATAAAGTATATATATTCGTGATCAGCCGAGTCGATAAAGCCATGTCCGTCAATCTCACAGACTATGAGAGCTAGAGACTCCATTTGGAACTTAAGCTCGCCTAATCCCTAGGCGGTACAAGTTTGTTTCAAATTTTCGATAACTTTCCCCGTTTTCGATATACACATGTTATCGATAAAAACTAAATCTTGAATTTGGAAAACTCTTTGGTGCAGTTTGAAACATTTAATGAAATAATGACAATCTGTAAAATTTTTATTGAAATCGGTTTAGAAACACCGGAGATATGGAACATTGAAGTTAACTCAAGTATGCAGTATGACTGTACGCTTAAAGTATAGGGTTCAGGGTATCATCTAGTCAGGAGTGTGCTTAGTTGCTTGCACTAGTTGAAGTTAACTTAAGCCGCATGGTCATTTGAGCATAAAAGTCGTCCAAACGATGCCAAATCAATTCCAATTAAGTCAACGGCGTGTGAAGGACAAATGGCAAACGCTGATACTCTATAGAGAAGCTTGCAACGACGACGTCATCAATTGAGAATAGTTGAATATATCGAACGCAAGTTGCATGCTAATTGAATAATTTGTATATTGAACAACAACAACAACGATAATACTACTGATTTAGCATTTGTCAAATTGTTTATTTTAGTTTTGGTTTGTAAGTGAGATTCTGACAGCTATTTCGTGGGCGCAGGCGTGTCAAGTGTTGTTGTGGGTGGCAACAACAACAACAACACTAGCTGCAACCCCGTTGCACACATTTTTGGTCAATTGTGTGTGCGATCGCGACATAATCAATGTAATTTATAACATTTAACATTTGCACAACTTTGGCCAACTTTGGCTTTCAATATGATGTCATCCTGCAGCTGCTGCCGTTTGTCTCTGTGTGTGTGTTTGTGTGTGTGTGTGTGTTTGTGTGTGTGTGACAGACATGCAGGGTCAGGTTAAAGTTGAATCATTTGTTTTGTGCAACACGATTTTTCTTTTAGCTAATTAATTGTTAGCCATTTTATCTCGCGCACTAACAAAAACCTGACATTGCAATCAATTTCTCGTTAACTATTATTCTTATTATTATTAATAACAATCTTACGAACTATTCAGTGTTGCAACAATAGGCCAAAGCGTTTCAATATATCTTCGAAGTGCCGTTTTATTGTTTGTGGCTAGCAGTTTAAACACGCCCCAAACAAAAAGCGAGAACCAAGGCACTGGCTCGCCTTTAGACAGAAGTCCTCCTCCAACAACAACAACAACAGCAACAACAAAGCCCAGACAACAAACAACTTTGTGTTTTTTATACCCCAAAACCCACTGAAAACGGAAAGAAAGGGTATAATGTTTCTGTGCAAAAGTATGTAACAGGCAGAAGAAAGCATCTCCGAACCCATAAAGTATACATATTCCTGCTCAGCATCAACAGCCGAGCCGATAAAGCGTCGATCTCAGAGACTTTAAGAGCTAGAGACTCCAGATTTGGAACATAAGCTTAACTAATGCCTAGGCAGTATATGTTTATTTTAAATTTTCGATAACTCTTTCCGTTTCAGATATACTTATGTTATCGATACCAACAAAAACTTGAATTTGAAAAACTTTGTGATGCAGTTTGAAACATTAGACTAAATAATGACAAGTTTGTTTCGATAACTCTACCCGTTTGCGATATACACATGTTATCGATAACAACAAAATATTGAATTTTGAAAACTTTGTGAAGCAGTTTGAAACATTAGACTATATATTGACAATCTGTGAAGTTTTTATTAAAATCGGTTGCGAAACACCAGAGATATGGAAGATTGAAGTTAAGTCAAGCACATACACACACACACACATACTTGTACACACACTGACTGTACGCGTAAAGTATAGGGTTCAGGGTATCGTCTAGTCGGCATTCCGCGACTCGAGCCTTCTTACTTGTTCTTTTTTTGGCGTTTTCAGTTTCATTTTGTTGTTGTTGGCCATCGCCTGCTGTTGGCCTGGCTTACAACAAATAAACTGAAACAGCTTTTAACCTTGAGCTTTGCGCATTTGGTTTGTAAGTCACGTCTAAGTCGCCATCGCCGCTCAAAAGGTTTTGACAGCAAGCATCGACGCAGGCAGCGACAGTGGCAGCAGCAGCAGCATCGGCAGCGGCACATGCGATCTTTTATTCTGCTTCGATTTTGGTTAGAGGTTTTTTGTTTTAATTTTATATTTTTTTTGTTTTGTTTTTTTTTGGTTTTATTTGCAAATTTTTGGCGAGCTTCGTTTTGTACCCTTTTGGCTTTGTTCTTGTTGTCAAGTGTATGTGTGTGATTTTGGGTGTGTGTGTGTGTTGTTTTGGAACTTGTAAAGTTGCTGCGGCCGCTGACCAATTTGAGTTTTGAGTTTTGCACGCCACTGAAAAAGGTTAAAACATGTTTTTGAAGTTGCTTTTTTTCGCAGTTGTTTCTATTGGCCTCTCTGTCTGTCCGTCTGTCCGTCCGTCTGTCTATCCGTCCCTCTGTCCGACCATCCGTCTGTCTGTCTGCCTGGGCTGAATCATTTATGAGACAGACAGCTAAAAGGGGCAGCTTTAAGGTGCTTCTCAGGTATCGATTATGTAATATCAGCAACGAAAATGTCCATTTATGTTATAGTTAACTGAATTATAATATTTCTTTGAATTAAAATATATTTCAGGGTAGCCAACGTTATTTATCAATGTTTAGATCTTGAAGTAGAAAATTTCTAGAATTTTTTCACATTTTTTTAAAATATTTTTTAACCAAAAACTTGTTATAACTTAATTTTACCATTTCTTATAAACTAAATTTCATAAAAATAAAACGTACAAAAATATTTTTTTCTTTTTTTAATATTATTCAAACAAATTTGCTCATTCAATTGTATTATTTACTTACTTTAATATTTTTTTTATAATGTAGAGTATATAAAATTAATTATATTATTTAATTTAATAACTTTATAGCAATATGTTTTATTTTTTTGTATATATTCAAATAATATTTATATAGATCAATATGTTTTCGTTTTAAATATTCAAAAAATATATAATTTATATAATTTAAAAAAAAAATTCGATATTTTTTGAATTTTTAAAAAGACAGGAGTAAAATTAAATAATTTTTGTATTTTTGTTTACGAGTGTTAAGATATTTTTATATTTATTTTAAAAAATTCAAAATAAAGTTAAATATTTTTTTTTTAAATAATAATTCAAAAAATATTTATATAATTTTTTAAAAAAAAATTCGAAATAAAGTTAAATATTTTTTTTTTAAATAATAATTCAAAAAATATTTATATAATTTTTTAAAAAAAAATTCGAAATAAAGTTAAATAATTTTTTTTTTTAAATTATATAAATATTTTTTGAATTTTTAAAAAGAAAACATAAATATAAAAATATCTTAACAGTCGTAAAAAAATACAAAAATTATTTAATTTTACTCCTTTTTAATTTTCCATTTAAAATTATCTGAGAGTTAAAAATATATTTCGATTAGAATGTCTAATTATGAATCCAAACAGTTTCACAAATATTGATAAAACACAATAACAAATCATAATCTGTTTTCCGTTCGCTTATCAATTGTGCATTTCATAACAAAAATACATCATTTAATTATATGTATGTATGTACGCTTACATTAAATGAAGCTAAACCCGCGCTAAATCGCACTGCACGCATACATAAAGTTGCCAAAAAGCTTTACACACACACACACACGTGGGGTGATAGCAAATACTTAAGTGGGAGCGTCAAACAGACAAAGAGAGAGAGAGAGAGAGGGAGAGAGAGAGAGCGAGTGCAAAGGGAACCGAAGTAATCAAAAATGTGCAGTTGTATTGGTTTTCTTTTTCGGCTTTTTGCTAAAAATTTAACAAATAAAAGAAAACGAACAGAAAAAATTAATATAAACATTTTAATGTAGTTGTTAGTGGCTCACAGATCGTTATTGTTGTTGTTAGCTATTTCGGGTTTTTTTCAGTTACACACACGCATACACATACATACATACAGAGAACAGCCTTTTTTTCTCTGGTGTTTATGCATGTGTGTGATCTTTAAATTAGACGAAACACGACAACAGCAACAACAACAACAGCTGCCCATGCGAGCAGACCCTAATAAATTTCGCATACTTTGCGAATTTATGCTGAGAGCAACAACAACAACGCCAAAGCAACGACAGTTGTTCGGCAGCGACAGCAGCCAAGCCCACAGCAGCGACGCGTCGCTACGTCTAATGGCGTCGACGCTGATGTTGCCGTTAACGTTGACTGCATTTGGCAGCGTTGGCGTCGCTGCCGTCGCTTCGGCTGCTCATTTGGCGATGGTTTTTTTTCTTGTTTTTTTTTTCGATCTTCTTTTGCTTCGCTTAGCATTCAAGGACAAGTGGCTGGAGTCTGCTCTTCTGCCTTGCCTTGCCTGCTCTGTTTCGGGATGAATATAACGCTTAGTCACTCTTCTTCTTATTGCTGCGTCTTCCTCTTCTCCTACTGCTTTTGCTGTTGAGGCTTTTGAATTAAATTCGTTTTTACACAGACTATTTAGGGTTCGAGCAAAGTTAACCAAATGGTCGCGAGAACTTGAGTACATATATATGTACATATGTATGTACATGTTTGTGCATACGTGTAAAATAACGGTGATGTAATCAGCATTTTAACAGTTCATTTATTTTTGCACTTTCTTATCATACAAAGCTGATTACTTAAAGCATGAATAAGTATGAATGAATGAAGGGGGAAAATACAATACACACACACACATGTAAAACAAATGCATAAGTATACATATCAATCATAAGTAAGTAAGTTAGCTTGTTATTAGTTAGTTAAAGATATTAGGGTTACTTTCTTCGATATGCACTGTTTATCAATTAAATACTTACATTTTGCACTAATGGCAACTTAAATGCTTGCTAAACTCTGCGAAGTTCGACTAGTAAATACACTATCTAGTAGGGCTTTATTATTTTAATATACAGTTTGCCCAGTAAAGGTTGCGACACGCTGAAAAAATGTTGATATTTTCACTTTAGAGCTATAATGGTCACACTGGTTGTTGTTTTTAATTTTATTTATTATTTTTTATAAGTAATTCAGTCAATTATCTCTTAAACCTATTAAACAGAACTTTAAAAATAATAATATTAACAAAGAAACATTTAAAGTACTAACAAATGCACTAAATTCAACTGCCCAATCGACTCATAAATACACTACCTAGTAGGGCTTAATTATTTTATACATCATAATCGATTATGTAATATCAGCAACTAAAATGTACATTTAAGTTGTACTTTTGTTTTGATATCAGGGTTGCCAACGTTAACAATTTAGATCTTGAAGTAGAACATTTCTAGAATTTTTCACATATTTTTTAAAATATTTTTGAACCAAAAACTTGTTATAACCATTTCTTAGAAACTAAATTTTATAAAATAACTCACAAAGACATTTTTTTTCTTTTTTTTTAAATATTTTTGAAAACAAATTTGTATTATTTAAATACTTTATTCATTTTTTTAATCATATTGTTATACATATTCATATTTTATACATCATATTCTTATTCGTATACTGCCAACTCATCCATTTTCTGCTTTGTAGTGTGTTTAAATTCATACTCAAAAAAAAAACACAGTTTAAAGATTTCTCCGCTTTGCACATTTCTTTGCTGCCTCTCCTCTCTTATGTTTTTCGCTTGTTTTTTGTTTCTTTTTTATTCGCTCTTTATTTCTTTGTGCGCTTCATTTTTGCATGCACGTTTCGGCACTGACCTTGAAATGTTTTTTTTTGGGTTTTTTTTTTGCTTTTTGCTTTTACGTTTTGTTTGCTGCTGATGTTTTTGTTGTTGTTGTTTTTTCAGCGTTACTGCTTGCTGTTGATTTCTTTTTGTTTATTTAAATTGTCTACATATACACATACATATACATATATATTTTTATTATATTACGTTACTACGACTGCAAAATGCTGAAAAGGAAGCAATATTCGCAACAGCGGATTATAATACATAAAAAATAATGAAATAATACAAAAACAAAAACAAACACAACAAACACAAACCGCACGCAAATGCATATACATTAATTTGGTTTTGGGTTCGTATCTTAGCTTTAATGAGAGTTGCCCAAAACTGGCGTTAATCAGTTGCCATTTAATCTCACAAATGGATTGCTGGCAAATTATATAAATTAACTTCAAAATGTTTCCTTTCATTGCTGGCAAATTATATAAATTAACTACAAAATATATAAATTAACTTCAAAATGTTTCCTTTGAAAGTAGCTCAACTTTGCTGAAAAAGTTATTACACTTTAATATTAATTAATTTATATGTGTATACAAATAAAAAATATTTTCAAGTAGTTTTAAGACAATTTGTTGAACTTAATTAATTTCTATGACTTTTGATTATGTTGTATGATGTTGTTATACCCTGAACCCATTGAAAATGTGTAGAAAGGGTCTAATGGTTTTGTGCAAAAGTATGTAACAGGCAGAAGGAAGCATTTCCGACCCCATAAAGTATATATATTATTGATCAGCATGAACAACAAAGTCGATATAGTCGATCTCAGAGACTTTGAGAGTGAGAAGCTCTAGATTTGGAACATAAGTTCGCCTAATCCCTAGGCAGTATAGGTGTCTTCCAAATTTTCGATAACTTTCCCCGTTTCCTATATACACATGGTATCGATAACAACAAAATCTTGAATTTGGAAAACTTTGTGATGCAGTTTAAAACATAAGACGAAATGATGACAATCTGTGAAATTTTTATTGAAATCGATTGAGAAATACAGGAGTTATGTAGCGTTGAAGCTAAGTTAAGTATACGCGTACACCCACACTCACACATACTTGAAAGCACTGACTGTACATAAGCTCGCCTACAAGTTTGTTTCAAATTTTCGATAACTTTCCCCGTTTCCGATATACACATGTTATCGATAACAACAAAATATTGAATTTGGAAAACTTTGAGATGCAGTTTGAAACATAAGACGAAATAATGACAATCTGTGAAATTTGTATCGAAATCGTTTGAGAAATACAGGAGTTATGGAGCATTGGAGCTAAGTTAAGTATACGCATACACCCATACACACACATACTTGAAAACACTGACTGTACGCGTTAAGTATAGGGTTCAGGGTATAGTCTAGTCGGTATTTCTCTACTTGTTTTTTTTTTTGCTTTCTATCGTTGCCTTTTTGCAGCTCATTAAAAATTATTGCCAACATTTGCACCTGTCGCATCGGCTGCCACCTTCAAAACATTTTTACTGACAATGCGGCCAAGATGGCCAACGTAATGGCCATAACAACAACGAAAACAACTTGAAAATATTCTAAATTGAAATCGAAAGTGTCAGCGTTGTTTTGTTTTTGTTTTTGGTTTTTTTTTTGCTGTTGTGAACAATTTGAAAAGAACTTTCGCAGACTTTTAATTTAGTTTTGAATTCTCATAACGTATGTGTCTATTTACATATGTATACGTGTGTATGTGTGTGTATTTTTAAGTACTCATTTTGTATTTATTTTTATGCGTGCTTTCGCATTACTTGTGCTCGACAATTTTGTTGGTGTCTGTGCGGTTATTAATTTGACCCAATTTTGTTGACAGTTGAAAAGTCGGCAAATATTGCGGATGGCCAACACTATTTTCTTCATCTTTAACAACATGATGAGACATGCTAACGTGGCGTATACTCTGTAGGAAAGGGTATGCTCGAGACCTCAAAACTTGCCTTAGTGTTCAGCTACAACATAGGAGCTATTACTTGATTTAATTTGATATTTGATGTTCAAACTTTGGAGCACACAAAATTCAAGCTAATTACAGGGTATATGATCAGCAGATCATCGTAAATTATGTCTTATGCAGTCTTTGGCAGTTGCAAGATACTTGTAAGATACATTTCGTCAGCTGAGAGTCAGTTTTGAGGCATTGGGTAATTTGTCAAAAGAGAGAAAGATCAGTGTACCACTGGCAACAGCTTCATTATCCAACTGACAGTTGCTGTGACAGCACTTTCCGCATTATTAGCCAAATATCTGTGCAACATATTGAAGTTGCACGATCAAAAGATGAGTTCATATGCAAAATGCAGCTGTTAATTCTATCAATTAAGTCATGTGTCAATCGAACTCTACATACTCTTTCTCCCACTCTCTCTCCCACTCACTCTCTCTCCCACTCACTCTCTCTCCATCTCTCTCTCCCACTCACTCTCTCTCCATCTCTCTCTCTTTCTCTCTCTCTCTCTCTCTCTCTCTCCCTCTCTTTCTAGTCATGTTTGGCAATAACTTACTTGAATTAGTTTGGTTCAACACCTTTGTATGTTATATATTTCATACACACATTGCGCATACGCCACGTAACAAAAGGCTACCAAAAAAAGTTTCTTCTTGCAATTTATCATTTGTCTTGTGCCTCTTAAGTCGCTGCATGTCTGCGCCAATTACACATTAAATACATCTGCCGAGCCAGAAAACACGCCACACACACACACGAAAAACTAACTTGCCCCAAAGCAGTGCGGCCAATTGCCGGACTTGCATCAAGGCGTCAAAGCATCGTCCCAACCTGTCGTCTCTCTGTTTCGACTTGACAGAACGAGTGCAGAAAGCGAAGGCGTTTTTTGGCTACGTCTTCCACGGTGCCCAAAAGGCCCCAACAGCTTCTACTTCCCTCGTTCTCGTTCCTCCCGTTGAAGTGTCTATGTTTTGATGTTAATAATCACATTTTATCATGTACACAGAGTAAAATGAGGGTGCTCTTACTTTGTTGTTAAGTGTGTAACGCACTCAAAAATACACTTTTCTGATCAAGAAGTATCGTGTTATGTAATGAAAGAGTATATATCATATTCATATTTTTCAAAATCGTTTGCTTGTTATTGTTATGATGGAAAGGGTTCTACACAAAAAATCATATATCTGGTATTCTTTTTTTAACATTACCTATTTCATTTCCTTATTACATTACTTATTTCTTAATTTTTTTATTATTTTTCCTTATTACATTACTTATTTCTCAATATTTTTATGATTTTTGTAGATTTTTGGGAGATGTTTATAGAAAAGTTTGATGAAATATAAAAGAACAAGTAAGAAGGTTCCCTGAAGCCTATACATTGCACGTACAGCCAGTGCTTGCAAGTATGTGTGTGTGTACGCGTATACTGCAATCTTGACTTAACTTCAATGTTCCATATCTCTGGTTTTTCTCAACCAATTTCAATAAAAATGTCACAGATTGTCATTATTTCGTCTAATTTTTCAAACGTTGTTTCAGAGTTTTCCAAATTCGAGATTTTGTTGTTATCGATAACATGTGTATATCGGAAAAGGGGAAAGTTAGTTAGTTATGTTCCATATCTGGTGTACCTAGCTCCTATATTCTCTGAGATCTGGTATATATAGGCTCGGCTGTTGATGCTGATCAGGAATATATATACTTTCTGGGATCAGAGATGTTTCCTGTTGCCTGTTACATACTTTTGCACAAAACCATTATACCATTTTTACCCATTTTTAATGGGTTCAGAGCATACAAATATCATAACAAATTGATCGACTTCCCATTATTTCTCCCTCAAGTTATTATGCAATTTTGCCTAAGCTTTAAATCTACTGTATTAGAAAGTGTATACAAAACTTCGTCATGATTCAAACACTCTCCCATTCATGTTCTCTACTAGTCCAAAACAGAAAAAAAAACATGCTGTCCATTTAATTGGGTGCCTTTTAGTTTTTTTCTATATTTTTTTTGAGCTCTGGAAGGCGCCCACGTTTGAGAATATGAATGAAATGGAAAAGCTGCAACTCATAAAGATGCACAAATTATGTCTTATTAAGTGTGAAGAGGCCACTTGGCGGCATTTGTCATTTGCATATTGCACTGTCGCTGCAAATTATGCCAAAGGCAATTACACAACAACAACAACACAAACTAAGTGAAAAGAATCTTTTTTTGCTGTCAGTTTAGATGGTTTCCAGTTTGGTTTTGCAGCAATAACAAACATTTGGTGCGCCGGAAGTGCCGTCATCAAACATATTTTGCATTATAATTATTAATATTATTTGTACGTTTTTTTGGGATTTCTTTGTGTTTACTTTTTATGAGCGCACATTTAATTTATTTGTTGTTAATGCGTTTGTTTTGTGCGCCCAATTAAATGTTGTTGTGTGTGGTCAAGAAATCAGAAAAGCAAAGCGAAGAAATAAACACAGATATATATATGTATATATATATATATATTTTAGAATTTTGAATATTACTTTTTGGCTTGACTTTCGCATATAAATCTTTCACGCCCATAAATCACAATCATCTTCATCTGTCCCAACCCATATATACGAACGTAAATATATATATATATATATATCAGCATGTTATTGTAGCTTTACTCTAAACATTCCCCGGCTACTTTGCATAATCCTCGACAGTGTCAACTTAACACTGCCTTTTGCCTTTTCGCCAGACAGGGCGTGTTGCCTGCCTGCGTCTGGACGCTTTCGCATCTTAATTAATTGAGTCATGCCACCATATATAGAAAAAGAAAAAACCAGAAAAAAAACATTTACATATATTTGGTTTTAGTTTGAGTCAGAGCCAGAGTCATGCCAATTCGCTGCCACCTTAGCTAGCTAGTAACTGCAACTTGTGGCAGCGTACAGCGTGCAACCAGCTAACAACTGTGCAACATATTTTCATGTGCTCCTTTCAACTCCTGTTGAGTTTTGCTGTTGTCAACATATTACAAGTTCGCATCCAGTTGGCTTAAAGGGTTGAAGAGAGAGAGAGAGAGGGGTGTGGTGGGGCAAGCTTTGCTAAATTTATATGCATATTCATTTGTGTATTTTCGTTCAGTTCGTTTCAAACTTTCAGTAATAAACTTGAGAGTCAACGGAAATATTTGTGAATCAGATATATGTCAGAGATTTTCAAATCAGTATTACCAAGCATATATATAGTTTGGGGTTTTAGGGTATAAGACAGTTGTTAGTTTTGAGTTTTGGGTATACGACAGTTGCAATGAAAGAGTAACAGCCTCAGGGACTTTATTTGTATCAAAAATCCAATTTCAAAGTTGTAAAGGATTGTCTTTAGAGCATAAATATGTGATAAGGCGAAAGTTTGGAGCGTTACAAAATGTTGTGAGTTTGTTTCTAGTTTCTATTCTATACTGCTTTATACTACAAATTGACTATAATCTCAGCGTTAAATAGTATAATAAATGTGCGTATACTTAATTTATGATGGGCTTAGCTAGTTCTCAATGAACAAAGAGTAGAAAAAATATATTAAAATAAGTAAAAAGGCTCTAGTCGATAAATCCCGACTAGACTATAACCTGAACCCTATACTTTACGCGTACAGTCAGTGCTTGTAAGTATGTGCCTTGATGTAACTTCAATGTTCCATATCTCCGTTGTTTCTCAACCGATTTAAATATAAATTTCACAGATTGTCATTATTTCGTCTAATGTTTCAAACTGCATCACAAAGTTTTCCAATGTTCCATATCTCCGTTGTTTCTCAACCGATTTAAATATAAATTTCACAGATTGTCATTATTTCGTCTAATGTTTTAAACTGTATCACAAAGTTTTCCAAATTCAAGATTTTGTTGTTATCGATAATATGTGTATATCGGAAACGGGGAAAGTTATCGAAAATTTGAAACAAGCTTGTACTGCCTAGGCATTAGGCGTGATTTTGTTCCAAATCTGGAGTCTTTAGCTCTCATAGTCTCTGAGATCGACTGATATGGTTATATCAACTCGGCTGTTGATACTGAACAAGAATATATATACTTTTTGAGGTCGGAGATGCTTTCTTCTGCCTTTTACCCATTTTCAATGGGCTCAGGGTATAAAAATTCTCGTAATTTTAATCATTCTGAATAGTTTTAAATATGATAAATATATTAGAAAGCTTAAACGAAAACCAAATCAAGCTTAAACTTCACTTTGACAGATAAAAATATGCAAATGTAAAAGTGTAAAGGAAAAGAAATAAAACATTCAAAGCAAAACATGCAACAACAACAACAGAAAAGGCCGCTTACATTGTAACAACAACAACAACAAGACAATGTTGATCAAGGCCAAGCTTAAGTTAAACACTGAGCTAAAAATCTTGTAAAAACGTAAGCAAAAACAAATTTCAATGAATAAAACCAATTTCGCATGCGTAAAAGACCCAACAACAACAATAACAAACTGTAAAATGGGCCCGCCAAAAACCTATTTAGCTATTCAAATGCTTACAACAAGAAGAACAACAACAACTTGTGACTGTGGAGCGTAGCGGGCGTCAGTTGTTGAGGCTATTGCGGTAGGGGCTATAGGGTGGGGAGAAGGTGGTGTGGTGGTTTGCTGGCTTTGGTGGTTTCATCGAACGCCCTTTACCTTGCTGACACACATTTTATGCTAAATAGCCGACAGCGAGCATAACAGACGGGCAATGAAGTGATCGTTGTTGTTGTTGGTTGTGTTTCGACCCACTAATTTGGCAATAATCTAAACGGTGAATATGTCTGCTTTTAACCTTCAAAAAAGCAACAGTAACAACAATACATTTACATTTTAGCCAAACTAACAAACCATATGTAGGCGAAGGTGTAGATATCGAAGTAAACAAACAAAGTTTGAAACTCTCTCAAACATTTAAATATTTGTTCATTAAAAGTGGAGCAAAATAAATATCATTTAAAACATATTAAGCTATTAACAAATGATGAAACATTTGTTTTTAAGTGGGTTAAAAGTAAAAGGGCTGAACAGTTAATAACAAAAAAAAAACACAAAAAATATTGAGAACAAAAATAAAAAAAACATTTTGTCAAAATGTAAAATAATTTTTTGTGCCAAAACAAATTGCGTTTACAAGCGCCAACAAACTTGGCTAAATGCACAAAAAAAATTATCAAAAAAAAATCTAGCTTCAATGACGACGAATAAATACACTAACCGAATGAAGTTTGGATGATAAAATATTTCATGAAAAACCAAAAAAAATTCTCTACAAAAAATTCTCATTTTATTTTCAAGTTTTTTTTTTGTTCGCTACAAACAACACTAAAAACGCATGTTACCCTTTGCTAGGTAGGGTATTAACAAAAAAGTTTCTGCTGATGCTTTAAGAAATGAAAACTTTTTTGGCTTTTGCTGATGCAGCTGGGCCGAGTTTGGGGCGCCTCTCAGCTTACAATGCTGGCGCCAACGTCGCAGGGGCAGAGCTCACAGCCAAACCCAAATGCAATTGAAAAACAATATATGTACAGAACTGTATAACTCGGCAATAAAGCCACTTAAAATTGCACTTTACAGCAACAACTGCATGCAAGCACGACACTTCGAGTTCCGTAATGTGCCGCTTAGCAAATTGTACAACACTTAACTTTTTCGGGGGCTACGACAGCTAGGGAACCCATTGAGAATGTGTAGAAAGGGTATATGGGTTTGTGCGGAAGTATGTAACGGGCAGAAGGAAGCATCTCCGAACCCATAAAGTATATATATTCTTGATCAGCCGAGTCGATATAGCCATGTCCGTCGATCTCCGATACCATGAGAGTTAGAGACTCTAGATTTGGAACATAAGCTCGCCTAATAAGTATATAGTATAAGTTTCTTTCCAATTTTCGATAACTTTCCCCGTTTCCGATTTACACATGTTATCGATAACAACAAAATCTTGCATTTGGAAAACTTTAAAACGCCGTTTGAAACATTAGACGAAATAATGACAATCTGTGAAATTTTTATTGAAATCGGTTGAGAAACATCGGATATATGGATCATTGAAGTTAGCTGAAGTCTGCAGTATGCTCTCACATACACATACTTGCAAGCATGACTGTACGCTTAAAGTATAGAGTTCAGGGTATCGTCTAGTTGGGATTTCTCGACCAGAGCCTTCTTACTTGTTTTTTGTAAGTAGGTACACAATAAAGTAAACTGGGCAACAAATCAGCGCTAATCTATGCATAGATTAAATAAGTGTTCTCCTAACATGCAAATCTATATATATAAAGCATATTTCAAATATTTGTAATTATATTTCATACGTTTTACAGTTGGTTTTTGTTTCGTTTGGCAAACAAGTTTTTTTTTTTTTTTTTTTTTTTTTTGTTGAGTTGAATTTGCTTGCAAAAGGCCAGCGGAGCGTGCAGCTTTTGGCCAAGTTGACGACTTCCCCTTTTGATTGCCCAAAATAGCTAGTAGTTGCTCGCAAATGTTACTGTTTGCTGCTGCGTTTTGGCCGCGTTGCATGCTCGTGTTCTAATGCGAAATTAATTCAGCTGGTTTTTTTTTTTTTTTTTTCGTTTTTTATTTGATTTTTTTTCATACTTTTTATGTAATTTTTTGTTCGTTGGCTGTGCAAATTAAAAAAACCGCACAACAAATCTTAAAGTTAATGCTGTTACTAGTTAGTCAGTGGCAGCTGCTGCAGCTAACTGGTTTCTAACTTAGCCAAATATGGCAAGCTTTTGGCTTATGTCTTGTTAAGCGTTTGTCGTTAATGAACGAAGGTCAGTTTGGCTGCTTGCACAAACATGCTTCAAAATATATATTCAAATACTTTTGTTTTAAGTTTTTTTATGGCTATATAGAAGTAACTAACCCAGTGAAATGTTAATATTTAGTTCATTTTGGGTTACTTAATCATATGTTGCAACTATATTTATTCAGTTTAAACAGCTTTTTCTATGAGCCGTTAAGAGGCAATGATTGAAACCTTAACTGGAAGTCCCTTTGCGTTCCCCTTGCCCCTAGATGTTTGGTAATGCGGCTCATGTGAAATGCAAACAGGCAATTAAATGGCGTTGCAAAAGGCGCAGCAATGTGCCACAGTTGGGCAGTTGCAGTTGCACTTGCCCAGACCAAGGTGTATCAATATATATATATATTTATGTGTGTGTGTGCGTGTAGTTGTGTGTGCGCATGCGTCCAGTTTTTACAGTTTTATTAACTGCATTTTTATCTAGCTGCAACAAGAACTTGCCACAAACTGCACGAACTGGCTTTCAAACTCGGCGCATTGAGCGGAAAAACCAAATACATTGCCCATGTTGTTGTTGGTTGTTGTTGTTGTTGGTTGGTTGTTGTTGTTGGCTGGTTCGTATCGCACGAAATACCCTTTTGGCCAAGAAGAAGACTTTTCGCTGGCTTAAGGTAGTAGAAGCAGGAGGAAGCTGTTCGCCTCAATGCTGCCACTTGTTTGTGGAAACCAGTTGAGCGCCGCACAAGCAACGTTTTCTAACTGTTCACCAGCAGTTGTTGGGGCAAGTGCAACGCGCCACAGTGGCAGTGAGGTCCGTTGAATCTTGGCTTATTACTTATAGAATTTATTTGGCCCACAACAAACCACGACACGATGCAGCAAGAAAAAAAAAAGAAAAAAAAAAAAACAAGAATATATAAAATAAAATAATGATAACTGCTGAATCGTAAAAAAAAGGTTGTGCATTTTTTATAACTACTGGCATTTGCCATTGCCCAGGAGCAGAATGTTTGTCCTACAAAAAACAACAACAAGAAGAAGAAGAAGAAAAAGATTGCTGCTGTGTTTCTTATTTGTTCTCATTGCCTGACTTGGCCGGGCTTGTTGTAATAGAGATAGTGGCTGTGGCACGGGTTGTTTTCCTTATAGGGGCAATCAGGCATCGACAACTTGGTGGCTCTAATTCAGGTTGCAGCTACTGGCTGCCAGCTTGTTGCAGTTGCAGTTGCAGTTACCGTTGCAATTGCATATTTAACAAGGAATGTCAACGATTTCCTTTTAATAATTTGCCATTTGCCAGACAGGTTTTCCATTGTGATTGATGTGCAAAATATACAATACAATTTTCCACTTTAACGATTAGTTAATGAGCCAAGCAACTGTTAAATGCATGTGTACTGTATGTATTTATATATATCGGTTGCTGCTGCTGCTACTTGCCACAAATCTCTCCTACTGTAGCACAACAAATCTCAATATTGAAACGTTTTCGAGAAGTGTTAAGCAAACAGGCCGAGAAGATTAGCCTGTTTTTTTAGAGGTATAGAACTTTGAAATGGAATAAAACAAAGATGATTTTTTTTATTGATATGAAATTTACTTTATTCGAAAGACAAACTTTTGGCATTATAATAAAATAATATATCATATATAAAATATGATTTCTGGCATATGTCCGCCATGGCTGGCTCGGGCGTAGTCCATTCTAAAGGTCCAATTTTCGACGACTTTATCCAACATTCAACCAAAAGTTAAAAAAGTGTTGCCAACTTCAAGTTCTATACCTCAAAAAAAACACCCTTTACCACACATATCGTGTTTATATATCAGACTAGTTGTTCACTTGCTTAGTTGCTCCTTTTACATCTGAGCAGTTAACTTTTAGCACCTAGTGTTGGCTTTTGACTGTTTTTGGGTAGTGAAACACTTTTGTGGAAGGTAACTTGTGACGTCACTTAAGAACGAAGAGTAATTATGCTCAGTGAAATTAGATCTGGCACTTCATTCGATTAAGTTCAACACGTTTTCAATATTGTAATTGAGATTTTTTAACGTTTTTCAATACATTTTTGTGTTAGCTTTTATTCAAAATTGATTTCGTGCTATAATTGAATACGCTACAGTATTAACAAGTAAGAAGGCTCTAGTCGACGAATCCCGACTAGACGATACCCTGAACCCTATACTTTACGCGTACAGTCAGTGCGTGCAAGTATGTGTGTGTGTGTGTGTGTGCGTATAGTGCATACTTTCTTAACTTCAATGTTCCATATCTCCGGTGTTTCCCAACCGATTTCGATAAAAATTTCACAGATTCTCATTATTTCGTCTAATGTTTCAAACGGCGTCTCAAAGTTTTCCAAATTCAAGATTTTGTTGTTATCGATAACATGTGTATATCCGAAACGGGAAAAGTTATCGAAAATTATGTTCCAAATCTGTAGTCCTTAGCTCTTATAGTCTCTGAGTTCGACGCGTTCATACATACGGACAGACGGACGTAGCTATATCGACTCCAATGTTGATGCTGATCACGAATATATATACTTTATGGGGTCGGAGATGCTTCCTTCTGCCTATTACATACTTTTGCACAAAACCATTATACCATTTTTACACATTTTCTATGGGTTTAGGGTATAAA
>JAWNNV010000065.1:0-72644 GCA_035044485.1 Scaptomyza reducta
ATCGTTGAAAATTATTTAAATCGATCGGCCAGATTCATTTTCTGTACTAAGGTCATAACAGTGAAAGCAAACTTTGCCATCTGAAACAAAATACAAATATAATTATCTTAATATTGGATATGAAGTTCGAAGTACCTTAATATTGTTGTTCAGTGAAATTGGAAACAATCCTCCAGCAATAAAAATGATCGGTTTCTGAACGTGTAGCATAAATATGCCTAACGTTGACCGATATCTCTTCTCCGTATTGAACCAATTGGATTGTGCCAATAAGTCAGCTAGTTCCGCGGAGTCCTCAGCAAGTAAATCGCATAGGTAACAAAACGGAAACGATTCAACCGACAAGGCACCGACAAATAAAATTAAGGAAAACGCACGAAACATGGTCGTAAAGTATAGAACGTTGATTAAAGCCAAGCCCAGGTCCAAACCAACCAGCAGAAACTGTATAAAAATTGTACGCGTCACAATGGGACGTATCAAGTTGCAACAGCTGAGAGAAAAGTAATCAAAACACCAAGAGAACAAATGTGGGATGAACTTGAACTTACTCAACAATCGATTGGTGATAGGTTATACAGGAAACGAGGTCATTGTAACTATCGGATTCGTTTTTGGATGGGTCTGTGCGTAGATTCCGTACGCGATCCTTCAATATATCAATGTGTGAACGAAAGATATTGACAAAAACTACCGGATAAGTGTCCAGGATTAATATAGAAGCAGCAATCATCGCAATCAGCACAAATTCAATGAATGATTGTATCCACAGATGGAGCTTTCCATCTCGCCAATCGAACATTGGATTGTACATCATCCAGGCCGGATGAGCATTGAACACACCCGCTATAGCATCGGCCATCCCATAGAAGAAGAATGTCTTTGCAAATACCAAGAATATATAGTTCGATTGAGCAACACCTTTGTGAATTTTCTCCCGATCCCCATCACTCTGCACTCTCTCGTCTAGGCCATCGAGCAACGTTTGGGTCTCGTGCAGACGTTGCACATTTCCAAAAAATATTATGGCCTTTGACAATGATCCGAAGGTGTTGGAGCTCAAGGCGAAGACGCTCAGAAATTCAGTGGGCGTAAGTTTCTCAAAGTTAAGATACAGACTCAGCCCAAGTCCAATTGGTATATAGAATGCAGCCGTAAAAAATAGAAAACCATAAATGATATATAGATATCGGCTTATTCCTTGCTTCGGTGGTAACCAGCCAATAAACTTCATAGTCCGAAGCCAATAGATGCAACACTCTCGAGATCGAACTCGAACCAACAGCGAGGCTGGATAAGTCAGTTCGAATATTTTCGCCATTTGAATTGAAACTGTGAACATATTGTTAACTCCTTGGCTTTTATACCAAAATTCTATTGGAATTTGGCCATATGTTCATTTATCGGCAGTTAAGGTGTTCGTCACGACCTTCACACTGCAATTGGCCTATAATTATTGTGTTATATGTCAATCATATTCGAGCTCTTTGAACAATAGTGGCCACGTGGCGAATAGTAAAGTAGCTGGGTAGGAAAGTTGTAATTACTATTCTAATGATTTTTCGTCAGTAGACCTTGGAAAAGTGCAAGGGATTAACGCCATTTTAGTTTCGCAATCGTCGACAAGCAAATTGCACAAATATCAAAAGGTGTAAGTTTGAATCAAGACAGCAATCAGAAAGATTACTGATGAAATCGTGCTATACAAGTCAGGGAAGTATTAAACGTTATGCATTGTGAAAACCGATTATCAGGAACTGTAAAAAAGTCATGTGTTATAGCATTTGTCGCATTAGTTCGCAGGATCTCTAACACTTAAACTGTAAATGTTAATCTTAGACCAACTTACTCGAGTATCGACTTATGTAATGCGGCATATTAGCTACTCGTAGTTCTCATCTTCAATTTGCTTCGGTGGAACAGAACCAATAAACTTGAATATTGGTAAAAACCTTCTCTGGAATGTATCCGTTCGTTTGAAATTTTCGATAACTTTCTCCGTTTTCGATATACACATGTTATCGATAACAACAAAATCTTGGATTTGGAAAACATATGCTCGCCTAATCGCTAGGAACTACAAGTTTGTTTCGAAGTTTCGATAACTCTTCCCGTTTCCGATATACACATGTTATCGATAAGAACAAAATCTTGAATTTGGAAAACTTTGTGACGACGTTTGAAACATCAGAGGAAATAATGACAATCTGTGAAATTTGTATTCAAATCGGTTGAGAAAACCCAGAGGTATGGAACATTGAAGTTAAGTCAAGTATGCAGTAAAATATGGTGTTCGGCGTATCGTCTAGTCGTTAGTTCTGGATTTCTTGATTGATAGCTGTTCAAAAAGTTGTTTGCAGAGTATACTTAAATCTGCTTGATGGGTTGTTTGTTTGATCCTGGTTTTGGCCGCTTTTGGTATAGGCAATAGAGTTGCATGTTGCTGCTAACTGATCGACTGACTGGCTGATTGGCTACAGAAGCTGTGCTGAACAGATAAACAACAATCTTGATAAATAAACGAGTTGCCAAATTGTTGTAATTTGCACAACGTTTACACGCAACTTAAGAAAAAACGGGGCGTGATACAGTAGTCTTAAGATAATCTGACAATCTATATATATATATATATAGAAATTTATGTATTGTAGCTTAGTTGTAAGTAGCACTTGAACTGTGCTTTGCCTGTATTAGTAATAGAGTGTCTTGTGCCAAAAATGGCAAAAAAAAACAAAAATAAAAATAATCTTAATAATATATCTTATCAATAGAACTAGCTTAAGTATGCATAGATAAATATACTAACAAGAAAATAGATTTATAGCTAAAAATAAATTAACTAAAAAAACTAAAACCAAAAACAAAAAGAAAAGCATCAACTAAACATTTTAGTGTAAATAAAACAAAAATATGCATTGAAAATATTATTAGCTCATTATAAATATTATTATTTTTATTATTATTTGTAATCATTATCATGCATTTGTTTATTATTTGTTTAAATCTTTTAATGTTGCACTTGACTAATTGAAATATTTCTCTATTTTTTAGGTAAGTTCAATCGAATGAAGTTTTTAATAATTCTTAAACAGATCTTCAAACACATTTTATTTCTACACAAAGTCAACGAGTTAACAGGTAATTAACTTAAGATTTAAATGTTAAAAAATTGATAAAAAAAACTATGAATATATTTAAATAATCTCCACTTTTAACAGCGTAAAAAACGAAAGTTCTCACAAAAAAAAATAATAAACAAAACTTTAAGCTCTCAACTCGACAAATTTCGCACTTGCAACTAAATTTTCGGAACATTTTTGTACCCTGAACTCATTGAAAATGTGTACGAAGGGTATAATGGTTTTGTGCAAAAGTTTGAAACACGCAGAAGGAAGCATCTCCGAGCCCATAAAGTATATATATTCATGATCAGCATCAACAGTCGAGTCGATTTGCAGGTACAAATTTGTTTCAAATTTTCGATAACTCTTCCCGTTTCCAATATACACGTGTTATCGATAACAACAAAATCTTGAAATTGGAAAACATAAGCTCGATTTATCACTAGGCAGTACAAGTTTGTTTCCAATTTTCGATAACTTTTCCCGTTTCTGATATACACGTGTTATCGATAACAAGAAAATCTTGAATTTGGAAAACATAAGCTCGATTTATCCCTAGGCAGTACAAGTTTGTTTCAAATTTTCGATAACTCTTCCCGTTTCCGATATACAAATGTTATCGATAACAACAAAATCTTGAATTTGGAAAACTTTGAGACGTCGTTTGAAACATTAGACGAAATAATAACAAACTGTGAAAATTTGATTGAAATCGGTTGAGAAACAACGGAGATATGGAACATTGAAGTATGAACTATACGCGTACACACACACACACACACACATACTTGCAAGCAGTGACTGTACGCGTTAAGTATAGGGTTCAGGGTATAGACTAGTCGTTCTTATCTGTTTATTGCTGGCCATTTTTAAGTGTTCGCCGGCGTCCAAAACATTTGACCACAGCAATGAAAAAAGGCAAACAGCAACAACAAAACTGTGGTAAATAAAAGCCACACAAAATAATGCCGCAAGGGCCAAGTGCGACACAGCTGAAGGGCAGGAACTACAACAACACCAGCAACAACAAGGGAACAACGTTAAGCAAGCTACATGGCAAGGGTGGGTAAGGGTGGAGGGGGGTAATAGGGGGAGGGGGGTTGGTAACAGTCTGTGCATTCAATTTGCCGGCAGCCAAACTAAAAAGCACAAAATTGTCATAAAAAAGCCAAATAATAAACTGAATGCGCCCCCGCACCCGCCGCCCCCACCGCACCGAAGGTTGGCCACGCCCACAGCGCATCATAATTGCTGGGGCAAATAAAAGCAGCAATTTTGAAATACCATTAACTTTAATGTGAGCAGATAAATTTTCGTTTAAGCAGCAGCAAAATATTGCTATGAGCGCCTTAAGTTGTTGCAACATTGCGTATGCGCAATATTAGCATATGCATTCTTTAATAGATGTTGCAAGTGTCGCGTGGGTAGCCAAGCATTGGCTAATAAAGTCATAATAGTCAGGCATACAAATAGCAACAATTTCATTAAACAAACAGCTCGAAAGAGACAGAGAGAGTGGGAGAGGGAGTGATGGAGAGGGAGACAGAGATGGAGTTCGCGACATAACTCAATGTTCGCGAAATCTATGCAAATCTGTTAAGTCGCATGATGTCAGCGTCCAAAAAATGAACAGCAGCCCGAAAAGATACAAATGTATCTGCATGCTGCATGCATGTGGGCTTCTGCAGTGCGCATCTGTCAGATACTTTTTGGCATGTTGCACTTCGCTCCGGCTGTCACCTGTCTGGCAGCTGCCCACCGATCGCGTTACCCCAAAACCCAAAACATTAGTCATAATTGAAGAAACCTTCTGCTTTTGGGGTAGCTTTGGCGTTGGCTTGCTTTTGGGTCAGCCGTTTTTTGGCTCCTTTTTGGCATTGTTCTGTGTTAACTGCAACTTCGTCTGCGTTTGGCTTTGGCTTTGGCTCGTGATTCGTAATAAAGTCAAGGCGAACTTTTGGTAATGCTGACCAAACGACCGGTTTCTCATAATTCTATACCCTGTAATCTAATTGCAAACTAGGTGGCAAGGTGGTTTGTTAAGTTGCAAGAGCTTTAACTTAAACTTAAACCAAGAGAGCTCTTAACATTGGATTGGAGTAAAGTATACAAAATATTAACAACTATAAAAGAATCTAAATAAACTATAACATTTCATTGTTGAAGCTCAAACTTGAAGAATTTTTAACTTGATTAAGTTTTGTACACAGGACGTAAGCTTTTAAGAGAGCTTTTAACATTGGATTGGAGTAAAGTATACAAAAGATTAATAACTACAAAATAAACTATACTATTTTATTTTTCAAAATCAAAGTTGAAGAATCTTTAAATCAAACTAGGTTAAGTTAGTCCACAGGATCTAAGCTTTTAAGTCTCAAGTTCATCCATCTTTGAAATCTCAAGTTCAGCAATCTATTTTCGATTTATTGCGAGAGCTTTAACTTAAAGCTAAACCAAGAGACTTGTTAACATTAGATTGGAGTTAAGTATGCAAAAGATTAACAACTACAAAATGAACTATAACATTTCAGTTTTCAAAATCAAACTTAAAGAATCTTTAAATCAAACTAGGTTACGTTTTGTCCACAGGATCTAAGCTTTCGAGTCTCAAGCTCATCCATCTTAATGCCATTTTGGATTCATTAAATCTAGAGCATATTCTAGTGCAGCAAACTTAGCTATAGCTTGTTGTTGTTGTGTGGCATGTCAAGGCGTGGGTGTGCCACAGTCAAGCTGCAGCTTGAAGCCTGTACCTTTGTGTACAGCAGCCAACGAATCTTATTTGGCCCAAACCGCACTGACGGATTGCTTTCTAATAGATGGCAAATGTAAGCTGTTTCGTTGTTGTTAGCCTGACCCTTTTTGCATGGTGATTGTTGTTGGTTGGTTGGTTGGTTGGTTGGTTGGCCAGCGATTTGGCGTTGGCGTGACCACAGCGAGGCCAATAACAGGCAGCCCGCACGAACCGTCTTAGCTGGTTGCATTAACAAACGGTTAAATCACCGCAGGCGCGTAACCTGTCTTAAGACCTTTTGCGCAAGTGCAAAAATTGGCCAAAGTGGCGGCAGCATTTAACTGCGTCGCTGTCAAAGTCCAGCATTGGCCAAAAATCCGTTGCCCCAGCATGCGATCGCCATATTTGGCCAAAAACACACATACATACATATACTGCATTTAGCTTGCTTGCTAGCCAAAAAGAGAAATAGGTATTGCATGCCACTTGACTTGCCGCTTTACTCGTATTTGGTTAGACATCGCCCTAGGCAGCAGCTTGAGCTCCAGTCGGGCTGGCTTTTTGCACTGTTGGCCCAAACCCTTGTCTAAGCCGGTTTCGTTTGCATGCGCGCTCATAAATCCCAAAGAATTCGCATTTTTGGCTTCTAGTTTGTTGTTGTTGTTGCTGTTCGTAATTCAAGCTCACATTTGACTTTTAACTTTGTGCAACGTGGCCAAAATCGTTGGCGGCCATCTTGCTGTGTATGTGTGTGCCCAAAATTGATATCAATTTGGGCCAAGTCAAATGTTACGCATCGGCCAAGAACACGCTAATCAATTTGATTTGGGATCGTTTTGGTTAAGGAATTTGCATATTTCCACAGAACAGATTTACTTTTTGAAGCGCTTGAAGCAAGAAGCATAATGAATTCAGTTCATTTGGGCATTTCGATATCCATCCCTTATATATGCTTAGCGAATCCTGTTAGCTATTCCTACAAATCATATTTTTCTAAGCTTCCGATTTGAATATTCTGATATTTTTCGTGTCACGGTTTGGAGTAAAGGAAACGATATATTAAAGTAAAATGGTTAAAATTGGTATACTGGTTTTGTGGAAAGTATGTTACAGGCAGATGGAAGCATCTTCGAACCCATAAAGTATATATATTCTTGATCAACATCAACAGCCGAGTGGATATAGCGACGATCTCAGAGAGTATAACCCTAGGCAGTACAAGTATGTTTCGAATTTTCGATAACTTTCCTCGTTTCAGATATACACATGTTATCGATAACAATAAAATCTTGAATTTGGAAAACATAACATAACATCGTCTAATCCCTAGACAGTATAAGTTTCTTTCAAATTTTCGATAACTTTTCCCGTTTCCGATATACACATGTTATCGATAACAACAAAATCTTGAATTTGGAAAACTTTGAGACGACGTTTGAGACATTAGACGAAATAATGACAAACTGTGAAATTTTTATTAAAATCGGTTGGGAAACAACGAAGATATGGAACATTGAAGCTAAGTAGTATGCGCTTACACACACACATACTTGCAAGCACTGACTGTACGCGTAAGGTATAAGTGTTTAGGGTATCTTCTAGGCATTCTCTCTAGGATTTCTCGACTAGAGCCTTCTTACTTGTTTCTTGTCAAATAGTAGTAAAATGAACTTCAAATAATATTGAATGAAATTTTTGTGCAAGAAACAAACTTAAGTTGTTTTAAGCTTTAACAAATACTTAACTACACACAACAAATAAATACTTAACTACACACAACAAATAATGAAATAAACTGAAAATTAATAAACTTATAGTTAATACAAATTTACTTAGTTAGTTTTTTCATAAGCGGATACAAATATAAAGGCACTAACAACCGTAGGGCAACGAAGCAAATCTAAACAAATGAAATTAAGGCCACACTTTAAGCATTAACGTGGCTTGTAAATATATGTTTTAACGGTGCTGAAGTAATGCGCGACGTCAGAAATCGTTGCAGCGTGCCACCAACAACAACAACAACAAAGAAAAACAAAAACAAAAACAAAAACATATACCACTATACTAAAATACGTATACGTAAAAAAATAGTAAAAATATATTTAAAGCAAACAGTAAAGCTGCGATCTGGCCAACAACAAAAGCAACAACAATAAGAAGAAGAAGAAGCATAAACAACCAAAGCAAGCATATTATAAACAAACATAATCGCTGGCGCCACGACACGCTTCGTGGGTCAAAAGCGGTTGCAGTTGCAACAACAACAATAAAGAATTAAGCGCCAAAAACAACAACCACGACTGGCCAAAAGCACAGTGGCAAATAAATGCCCAAGTGAAAGAGGAAGAAGAAGAAGAAAAAAGTGCTGCACATGCAACGTCAGCTGAGGCAGCAACAGCAGCAGTCAGTCGTGCCAAGGAATACGGGCTTACAGGAGAGAAGGGGTTCAGCTGCATACTGTCTGTCACGCAGTCAGTCAGTGGCACATTTTTTCTTTCTTTTTCTCGGCTTTTTTACAGATTGCAGGCCCAAAGGCAGGCGTTGGCAATCCATCAATAAGCCAAGTAAGCGGGCTGTAGTGGAGAAAAATATCGACTAGCAGATACCCTGCACGCTATACTTAGCGCGTACAGTCAGTGCTGGCAAGTATGTGTGTGTATATGAGTATAGTTCACCTGACTTAGCTTCAATGTTCCATATCTCCGTTGTTTCCCAACCGATTTCAGTAATTTTGTCACAGATTGCCATTATTTCGTATAATGTTTCAAACGGCATCGCAAAGTTTTCCAAATTCAAGATTTTGTTGTAATCGATAACATGTGTATATCGGAAACGGGGAAAGTTATCGAAAATTGGAAAGAAACTTGTACTGTCTAGGGATAAATCGAGCTTATGATTTCTAAATTCAAGACTTTGTTGTTATCGATAACATGTGTATATCGGAAACGGGGAAAGTTTTCGACAATTGGAAACAAACTTGTACTGCTTAGTTTCAAATCTGAAGTCTCTAGCTATATATATATATACCTTATACGATCGGAGATGCCTCCTTCTGCCTGTTACATACTTTTGCTTAAGACCAGTATACCCTTTCTACCCATTTGAGGGTATAATGAGCCCAGGCGCGTGCAAAGAATCAGCCAGCTAGCCAATAAACACGTGACGAGAAAGAGGGGGAGGGAAGTGAAGTGAAGGGAGAGAAAATGTAGTGCCGTCTGGTGGCTTTGGGCATACATATAACGTATTATGACTGTGGGTTTTTTTCATGACTCTGACTTGGCTGCACTTGGCTGCTTGCTGCCCTGTAAGTGTAAGTGTAAGTGTGTGTGTGTGTGTTTTTAATACCCTGCTAAAACCCATAAAGAAGCTTAGCTGGTGATAAAACCTTTGACTGTTAATATATTGCGTATACGCAGCCAATAAACTTCACACAAATATATATTTGAAAAATCTTTTTTTAAAGACTGATTCAAACACAGTTAAAATTGAATCGTGAGACTGACAGAAAGCTTCAGATACATATTGTGGAAATCAGCTAAGAAACTATATAGTATATGCATATAGAATATTTATTTCTTTAGTTTTGCTTTTACTCTGATTCACAGCCAGTCAAAATGAATCGTGAGACAGAAAGCTTCAGATAAATACTGTAGAAATCAGACAAGAAACTATATATTATATACTTATGGAATATTTATTTCTTTAGTTTTGCTTTTACTCTGAAAGCTTCAGATACATATTGTGGAAATCAGCTTAAAGACAAGAAACTATATAATATTTGCATATATATGAATATTTATTTCTTAAGTTTAGCTTTCATTTCAACTTATTCTTAGCTTTTTCCCGACTAATTTGAACTGATAATTTAATCAGAGTAGCTAACATTTGGTTTGGGAAATGCAACTTTTCAACTTAAGCCTCCAAACTCCCGCTTCTAGTATAGAGTATCTTAAAAGTTAAGCTTTTTTATCGCCGCTTAATGTTTGCTTGTTTCTTTTGTCTTGCCGCTTAGATGACTAACTTTGAGTCTATTATTATTATTATTAATATTGCTATAATGCTTACGATTAATTTGAAGCAGACGTCCCTTTAGACGTTGTCCGCTTAGATTTTACTGCTACTTCTCACCCAATGCCTTTACACCTCCCCCCACACCCCTCTTGCATCATTCGTTTGCTGCTAATGTGGCGCACTCATTCAATCAGCAACAAGCTGCAACAACAACAAACGAACACAACCTGACTGCAGTTAAGCAGCGTGCAATCAACGCGCGCATCAACGTTGCATATTTCACACACCCCTCACACGTCTCTCGCCCCACCTGCACTGCTTTTTTTGCAGTGTACTTGTTTGCTCATCTCATGCTCAGCCACTTAACGGTTTTTCAGTATGCACCACTCGCCCAGTAAGCAGCCGCAGTTAATTTCCGAGTAATTGGCTAAGCGTTTCGCTTGCGTTCAGCTTATTGTGGGGCGTCTGCCACACACACACACACGCACACTCACACATTCGTGTATGTGCTATAAAAAATAATAACAAAAGCTTAAGTGATATTCTGACTGTGCGAATGGATTAAAACTTGTTATAGTTGCAAGAAAAAAATATATTAAAAATTTATTTTGAAATCGAAAAGTGATTTCCAGATTAGGAATAAGCTGTTATAAGTAAAGTCAAGTCAAGTCAACTCAACTGTAACTAAAAGTAAATTATGTAACAGGCAGAAGGAAGCTTCTCCGAACCCATAAAGTATATATATTCGTGATCAGCCAAGTCGATATAGCCATGTCCGTTGATCTCAGAGACTATGAGAGCTAGAGAATGCATATTTAGAACATTAGCTCGCCTAATCCCTAGGCAGTACAAGTTTATTCCAAACGTTCGATAACTCTTTCCGTTTCCGATATACACATGTTATCGATAACAACAAAATCTTGAATTTGGAAAACTTTGAGATGACGTTTGAAACATTAGACGAAATAATGTCAATCTGTGAAATTTTTATTGAAATCGGTTGAGAAACATCGGAGATATGGAACATTGAAGTTAAGTCAAGTACACACATACTTGCAAGCACTGACTGTACGTGTAAAGTATAGAGTTCGTGGCATCGTCTAGTGAGGATTACTCGACTAGAGCCTTCTTACTTGTTTTTTTATAAATTTTAGGATTTTTTACAATAATTGAAAGAAATTTTCAAACTATTTAAATCGGTTCAACACGTCGGCTAACCAAAAAGTCTGGTCATTGACCGTAAAAAAAATAAAAAATCAACAAAAAAATAATAATAATAACAACAACAAAAACCAATCAAATAATTAAGCTGCAAATTGAAGCGTAACTGAAATAAAAACATTTTATTTTTGGCCATGTCTTTTGGTTGTAAAGTATTTGTAATTGTTGTCGTTAACGCTGCAATCGCTGCCACGTGCCACAACTCACATCATCATTATTATCATCATCATTCATAAACTGCAGCAGCGATAACAATAATAATAACAACAACAGCAACAACAACAACGTCAACCTGGGTGTGAACGATGCAACGAAAAGTAAACAGAGCAGAAGCAAAGAGCAGACAATTTAACGAATGCTATTTTAAGAGGCATGAATAAAAAATACCCTCCATATGAAATTTGAAGCTAAAGTCGTTTCATTTAATAAGCTTACAAGTGTAAGACGAGAAATACCGACTAGACGATACCCTGAACCCTATACTTAGCGCGTACAGTCAGTGCTTGCAAGTATGTGTGACTATGTAACTTCAATGTTCCATATCTCCGGTGATTCCCAACCGATTTCAATAACATTTTCACAGCTTGTCATTATTTTGTCTAATGTTTCAAACTGCATTACAAAGTTTTCCAAATTCAAGATTTTGTTGTTATCGATAACATGTGTATATCGATAACGGGAAGAGTTATCGAAAATTTGAAACATACTTGCACTGCCTAGGGATTAGGCGAGCTTATGTTTCAAATCTGGATTCTCTATTAAGTATACGTCCGTCGAGCCTTCCACTTGCACAAAATTTTCAGCTATTTGCCATTTTGGGTTAGATAAACAAAAGCGAGTTAAAGGTTCAGAAAGCTAATGGTCTAATTTGGCTAGTTGGCCGCCGACAGCACAACAATAATTAAGTGCAGCAACTTGTAACCGACAACAATAAAGTAAAGAGCTGTGTGAAAAGCGCCACAAACTTTAAAGCATAAAGAAAAGTAAAAGAAAATCGTGCCACAAGCAGTTGCATGCAGTTGTCGGTAAGTTGGTTGTCTGTCAAAGCAGACAGAACAACAACAGCAAACCCAAAAAAACCAAAAGCCGCTCACGACTGAAGGTCGACATTGTAGTCATCATTTGGAGGCAATGAGTTAACTGACTCACGTTTCGCTCATTTACTCCTCCCCCACGCCTACTCTTTGCCACTCCACGCACCCGACACTTGCTTTCGCCGTCAGTCAGGCGAGTGAGTCAATTCGTCAATCTCAGTGTGTGCTATTCTCTCACCCATGGAACGTTACGTTAAAGCATTCACCTCATTCATTCTCTTGGGGTCAAGGCAGCCTTCGCTTGATAACGATTACGTATACGTCAAGTGAGCTCAGCTCTTTTTATTTGTTTCGCTTTACGCATTTTGCTTTACGCATTAAAGTCTGGGTCAGCGCATAACTGTTCTATCTTTTACACAAAAATCTTCCAGACACAGCAAAACAAAACATCGCAATTTTTTTTTTTTTTTTTTTGTTTGCTTCAGTTCTTGTTGACGTTGTTTAATTTCACAGTTCAATGCGTTGCACGGCTTAGACGCGCCCATCGGCAGCTGTGTATGTCTCCAAATGTATCTGTATCTACATGCCACACACACATGCACACCTTTTGTTCACTTTCACGCCAGCCATTTGGTTAGACAGCCGCCAACAACGAACATATATCCCTTGCTTCAAATTTTTGGTTTCTGGTTTGGTTTTTTTCAATGCTGGTCGCATTGTTGGCCAACATGTAACCTTGGCTTTAAAAACGGAAGTTCAATGTGGATGTGCTTTGCTTTTGTTTGTTGTTGTTGTTGCTGCTGTGTCTGTTTGTAAAGTGGATTATATGTGTGATGAGCATGTAAGTGAAGTGTTTTGGCTATCAACTATAAGCCCTGAAAAGTTTTGTAATGCTTTTGACTTTTTTTCCGAAAAAGATTCACTTTTTAGCTTATAACTTACAAAAAAAAAAGATATTGATTTATGTAAAATAACTGAAAATATTATTTTGATTAAAAAATATAACTAAAAAATATCACAAAAATAAATTTTTGAAATTCCAAAAATAATTGAAAATATTAGTTTGATTATTAAACGACTTCAATAAACATAATTATGAATCAAAAATCAGGAAAACATTAAAAAAAATATTATTGAAAATATTATTTTGATTCAAAAATCACAAAAATAAATTTCGACATGCAAACAACTTAAAAAATCAAGAAATCATTTTAAAAAAATTGAAAATATTATTTTAATTATTAAACAACTTCAATAATCATAAAAATGAAACAAAAAAAAACAAGAAAACATTAAAATAAATGAAAATATTATTTTGAATATTAAACAACTTCAATAAACATAACTCTGAAACAAAAAATAAAGAAAACATTAAAAAAAAATAATTGAAAATATTATTTGATTAATAAACAACTTCAATAAACATAATTATGAAAAAAATCAAGAAAAATATAAAAAAAAATAAAAATAAAAAAATTAATATTTTGAAACAACTTAAATAAACATAACAAACAAAAAATAAAGAAAGATTTTAAAAAAAAATTTAAAATATTCTTTTAATTATTAAACAACTTCAATAAACGTAAAAATGAATCAAAATATCAAGAAAGCATTAAGAAAATAATTGAAAATATTATTTTAAAAATTAAACAACTTCAATAAACTAATTATGAAACAAAAAATTAAATAAAAAAATTGAATATATTATTTTGATTATTAAACTTTAAAAAACATAATCATGAAATAAAAAATCAAGAAAACAATAAAAAAAAATGTTCAAGTTTTTTTTAATGTCAAAAAATGATCATAAAAATAAAAATAATATTATAATAAAATGAACGCAATTGCTTTCAATTTTAATTGGTTTAACTTCAGCAAATTACAGAGTATTTTTTGGGCTTATTAAATGAAGTCTCAGCGCTCATAATGATATGCATATGCGGCAATAAAATTTGCAATGACATGCGTTGACATTTGGCTTTTATTGTACTTATTTATGGCATTTACTTTTTATTTATTACAATATTTTTTTAATATTTTTGAAATGCTATTAAAGTCAATTACAATATCATTTTTTTTTTGCATGTTCGAATATATTTTTCGTTAATGGCCAAGCATTTGGCGTCAAGAAAAACAAACGCGTCGAAAAATGCGATGCCATAAATAATAAACTGTTTTCATGATGGCCAATTGAAAAGGCTTTCACGTTGACAGTTTTAAGTTGGGGCTTTGTTTTTATACCCTGAACGCATTGCAAATGGGTAGGAAGGGTTTAATGGTCTTGTGTGAATGTATGTAACAGGCAGAAGGAAGCATCGCCGAACTCGTCAGGTATATATATTCTTGATCAGCCGAGGCGATATAGCCATGTTCGTCGATCTCAGAGACTATAAGAGCGAGAGACGCAAGATTTGGAACGTAAGCTCGCCTAATCCCTAGGCAGTGCAAGTTTGTCTCAAATTTCCGATAACTTTTCTCGTTTCCGATACACACATGTGATCGATAACATCCAAAATCTTGAATTTGGAAAACACAAGCTCGATTTATCCCTAGGCAGTACAAGTTTCTTTTCAGTTTTCGATAACTTTCCCTTTTTCCGATGTACATATGTTATCGATAACATCCAAAATCTTGAATTTGGAAAACACAAGCTCGATTTATCCCTAGGTAGTATAAGTTTCTTTCAAATTTTCGATAACTTTCCCTTTTTCCGATATACATATGTTATCGATAGCAACCAAAATCTTGAATTTGGAAAACTTTGTGATGCAGTTTGAAACAATGGACAAAACAATGACAATCTGTTAACATTTTATAGAAATCGGTTGAGAAACACCGGAGATATGGAACGTTGAAGTGAAGTCAAGCCTCGTACACACACATACTTGCAAGCACTGACCGTAAGCGCTTAGTATAGCGTGCAGGGTATCGTTTAATCGCTGATTCTCGACTTACTTGTTTTTAACATGTTTTTCAATACCAACTCCTGTCACTTGATGCGTTTGGCACAGAATCTCCGGCTTATTGTTGCTGCTTACACAGATTTACAGAAAAAAGAACCAACCCCAACTCGCCCCAAGCCCCTTATCCAACGCTTAATTACGCCATAATTTTGCTGTCATCGCGGCGATGTCGCCAAACCGCGTCCGATTTTGGTTTGTGTGTTGTTTTTTGTTTTTTTTAATTATTTTCCCAACTCCGTTGTAAAAAGGAATCCTTTACTCCAGCTCCAGGTCCAGCTGCTGTCGCTGAGGCTGTTAATGAGCCAACATTGTTGTGTTAATTTACCCGAACCGAGCACACTGTGCACAGTGGGTTGCTCTGTGTTCTGCACAGTTATTAAATTGACATTCGTTGATTGCAATTCCCGGCAGAAGGACATGTAATTTTTATGCTCGAAAATATTTCATTTCTTTTTTTATGGTTTTTTTTTTGTATTTTTTTGTGCGCCGAAATTGAATTTGTCATTTAATTGATTTTAATGGCAATGCGGGCATCGCAATGTCCCATTGATATTTGTGTTTGTATTTTACAGACTGAAAATGCAAATGCTTTCCAAATTGACAACCTTAACTGTACAAATAACCCGACCGCAAATAAAGGAAACCGATATTGATAACCTTCTGCACGCTTAATATTTTATGCATATTTTGTGTGGCATTAAAAATTAAATTAAACAAGCAAATGCATTTCGTTCGCCCGCGGACATTGCAGTAGAAAAACATAAACAAGGACATTCACTCCGAGCCGCCTTAAAATATGCAATGCAAAATAAAAATACATAGTATAAATACGTTTATCGCCCGGTTCGTACAAATGTTGTAAAAACATTTTCAAAGCGTTTGCCAATCGTCATTCCCAAATGCATTTGTATCTCTCCCTCTCCCCCTCTCTCTCACTCCCTCTCTTTCTCTCTCTGTCTCTTATTTATGTAAATTTATTGGGTTCTTGCCTTTTTTCTTTGTTTATTTTTTGGGTTCCCGTTGCAATATTTTTGTACAATTTGCTTATTTTATTCAAATACAAATAATGTTTGGTCACACTTGCAAATCAAATTACATTCGTGTAGGCTTTTACTTTATTTTTTTTTTCTTTTTTGGTATTATATACACAGCTGTAATATTGTCGAAAAGGAAAGGTAAATACTATTATTCGAACTCTGTACGAATGTAAATGAACAAGTTAGAGAAATCCCCACTCGACGATACCCTGAACCCTATACTTTACTCGTACAGTCAGTGCTTGCAAGTATGGGTGTGTACGCGGCTTGACTTAGCTTCAATGTTCCATATCTCCGGTGTTTACCGACCGATTTATATAAAAATTTCACAGTTTATCATTATTTCCTCTAATGTTTTAAACTGCATCTCAAAGTTTTCCAAATTCAAGACTTTCTTGTTATCGATAACATGTGTATATCGGAAACGGGGAAAGTTATCGAAAATTTCAAAAAACAATTTGTCTTTATTTCGTCTAATCTGTCAAACTGCATCTCAAAGTTTTCCAAATTCAAGATTTTCTTGTTATCGATAACATGTGTATATCGGAAACGGGGAAAGTTATCGAAAATTTCAAAAAACAATTTGTCTTTATTTCGTCTAATCTGTCAAACTGCATCTCAAAGTTTTCCAAATTCAAGATTTTGTTGTTATCGATAACATGTGTATATCGGAAACGGGGAAATTTATAGAAAATTTGAAACAAACTAGTACTGCCTAGGGACTAGGTGAGCTTATGTTCCAAATCAGGACTCTCTAGCTCTCATAGTCTCTGAGATCGACGCTATATCGACTGGGCTGTTGATGTTGATCAAGAATATATATACTTTATGGGTTCGGAGATGCTTCCTTCTGCCTGTTACATACTTTTACACAAAACCATCATACCCTTTAGTTATTTTCAATAGGTTCAGTGTATAAAAATATGTCTGCTGATTGGAAGGATATGATCGAAAGGATTTTGGAAAATTCTTTTGAGAAATATGTTTTGAATTTGCGGAAAACTTTTCTATTTCAATATGTTGCTTACCTTCCGATTGGTTTAAAACTAATTTTCATTGAATTATTTGAGAAACCAAACTTAAAAAATATAAAAATATGGAAATAAGATAAAAATGAATCAAAAATATGTTCTTAACAACTTATATCTGGTTTAATATAACCTCACACAGACACACACACACACATACATACTCCTACTCTGAATGCATAAACCAAAATTCAATTGTTTTTCGAGCCGTTTAAAACGCTGCGAGCCATTTGCGTCTACCGTTATTGCTGATGGCCCGAAATTAAATATTTATTGTAATTTATGTGTGGTACTTGTATGTGTGTGCTCGTATGTGTGTGCTCGTATATGTGTGTGTGTGTGAATTACATGGCCAAAATTAAACAGAGACAATGTTGTGACAATAAATAATTGTGCTGCGAGTTAATTACAAATTGCACTCGTCGCACAACACTTTGTTTAGCTTATTAGCGCATTTTTAGATAAATTCATTTCTCTGTATGTGTGTGTGTGTGTTCAAGTGGGATTTGTGGGCCTGGCTGATTGGTTAGGCAAACGTTAGTTGATTTGGCTAAATTGTTAGTGCAAATATGTGTGTGCAGTAAATGAGTTGTTGGCCAACCACTTGATACAATTTCATGGCTGCCCCACATACAAATGAAAACAAAAAGTATTATTAATAATCAAATGAAAAGTGCAGCAAATTAAGTGAGAGAATGCAGATATATAATTGTGAAAATATTTACGATACAGTTTTTGGAAATATAAATATTTACGATACAAGTTTTTTTTTTTCTCGCTTACGATATGGAAATATAAACATTTAAGATACAGTTTTTTTCTCGCTTACGGTATGGAAATATAAACATTTACGATACAGTTTTTTTCTCGCTTACGATATTGAAAACCAAAAAGTATTAATGATAAAATGAAAAGTGTAGCAAATTAAGTGAGAGAATGCAGATATATAATTGTGAAAATATATACGATACAGTTTTTTTCTCGCTTACGATTTGAAAATATAAACATTTACGATACAGTTTTTTCTCGCTTACGGTATTGAAAACAAAAAGTATTATTAATAATCAAATGAAAAGTGCAGCAAATTAAGTGAGAGAATGCAGATATATAATTGTGAAAATATTTACGATACAGTTTTTGGAAATATAAATATTTACGATACAAGTTTTTTTTTTTCTCGCTTACGATATGGAAATATAAACATTTAAGATACAGTTTTTTTCTCGCTTACGGTATGGAAATATAAACATTTACGATACAGTTTTTTTCTCGCTTACGATATTGAAAACCAAAAAGTATTAATGATAAAATGAAAAGTGTAGCAAATTAAGTGAGAGAATGCAGATATATAATTGTGAAAATATATACGATACAGTTTTTTTCTCGCTTACGATTTGAAAATATAAACATTTACGATACAGTTTTTTCTCGCTTACGGTATTGAAAACAAAAAGTATTATTAATAATCAAATGAAAAGTGCAGCAAATTAAGTGAGAGAATGCAGATATATAATTGTGAAAATATTTACGATACAGTTTTTTTCTCGCTTACGATATTGAAATAAATATTCTTTGCTTTTTCTTTTCGATTTATCTGCGTGCTGCGTACTTACTTGCTACGTGCAACTTGAACAGTTTAACGGTATCTTTGCGCATTGTTTATAAATTTTCTTGCATTTTTTTGCGCACTTTTATTCAGCGATAAAAGCTTTACAACACACTAGATCGGAAACCCCCGCTAATCCGCCATTTACGGTGAACGTGAACTTTGCGCACCAACTGTACTATCTATACTACTATTATACACTACTATTATACATAGATGCGAACATACATACTTACATAAACATATCCATAGCGGTTTCTCACGCTCACAATATGGTTTTGTTGTGTTTGTTGTTTGTTTGTACAACAGGTAAAATGCCAGCCAAGATTTTGCCATTTTTGGGCGCCAGAAGGTTTTGTTGCCTGCGATTTTTTGCGCTTACATGACAAGCGCCCGTTTGGGCCTTTTATTATTTGCTTTTGTTGTTGTGGTTGGGTTGAGTTTTGGCACGGCGCATGCGCCACACGTTTTGGGCGAGTGTGTCAAGGCGATTACATACATACACATAAACTAACATATAATGTATGTACGTTAGTGTGTGTAAGTTGGAGTCCACAGCGACAAGTAACTAACAAAATCAGCCTTTTATGGTTATTTCGTTTTTTTTTTCAGTTATCATATTTTAAGCACGCCACAAATTGTGCCAACAACAACAACTGGCGGTTCCTTATTAATTTGCGCAAATGGCGCTTTAACAAAAGTTTTTGTAGTTAACAGATGTTCATAACAGCTTAAATTTCTTCTCTTTAGTCATGTTGTCGTTGTTCTTATCTTTGCACTGCGTTTGTTTTGCCGTTGTCCTAATTCGAATGCATGCAGAACGCAGGCGCAACTTAAGCGTCACAACACTTACACGCACACACACACGAACAAACACGAAAGATTCTTTGGTAGCGTCCACAATTGCTTTAACGAAAATAAGAGCAAGTTCTGCTGTCGTACGCTCTTATTGTTGCGCTCTTATGCTCTTAATTGTCTGCGACGCAAATACCGTTCTTTTCAATTTATTCGCATTTTTTTTTTGCGCTATATTTCCCATAACTTTGTTGTCGCTGTGTGCGTGCGCGTGCGTTTTTTATTTAATAATTTTGTTGTAGCTGCTGCGCGCGCTGCTGTTAACGCTGCGCTGCCGCTGCTTGATTATGTGAGAGCGACGCCGCGCAGTCAACATTATTGCGTGTTCAGTTCTTTTCTAAGCGGCATGCGGTGTAATTCTTCTTTTAATCGTTCTAACATTATTTTCTCCACTGCGTTCGTCTCTCTCGCGTTCAAACAAAAGTCTTAAGGTCTGTGTGTGTGTGCGTGTACTGAAAGTGAAGTTTTTTTTTCGTGTTGTCATCATCGGCTCGTGTGTGTGTGTATATGTATTGTGTGTGTAATTGCAAGCCCCAATTGACGTTAGTGTGAAACCGAAGCCGCAGCCGAACGCGCCCCGATGCGATAATATTGCGTATTTTTAGCGTCGTCTAATCACTCGTGATTGATAATCGTGTTGTCAATCGCCACCATATCTGCAAACATACTTACACACTTACATACACACTTACATACACACTTACATACATACTTACATACATACTTACTTACATACTTACATACCTACATACATTGTATGTACTTACTACTACACTTACAATTAAAGTTCCGTTTCGTACTCGAATAGCGTTGGGATTTGGTATTTGAGCAGAGTTTTAATTCATAAAAAAAATACCAAAAAAAAGCAAATATAATTTTTTAGATAATCTGCCAAAGATATTTAATCTTATCAATACCTTTCTGGACACATTTGATATTCATTCATAAGTTCTTTCTCACTTGTTAAAGGCTTCAAAGGAACTTTGATCAAACGATCAAACTTAAAGTACAAATGCGTACACATACATACATACATACATATGTTTTTTCGTATTGTTTATTGTAACTTGTAGCAATGAAAAAAAAATGCCCAGCAATTAAAAATACTTAAACGGAACGAGCCCAGCACCGGTTTTGATTATATAAATGCAAAAAAAAAAATCAAAAAAAAAAAAAAGAACTGCAAAAATTCTAAATTTATAAAAAGGCAACAACAAAGCTCCACATACATCTGTAGCTACAAGTATACATATGTTCATATGTATGTGTATGCATGTGTGTCTTTTATTCGCTAACAGCTACAACAAATTGGGCAGCTTGTTTAAGTGTGTGTGTGTGTGTGTGTGATCAAGGCAGCCGGCGCAGCGGCAGCGACGCGAACAGCGGCCGTTAAAAAGGCAGCGGACCCTACACGCGCATGTAAAGTTACCCGAGCACACACACATACAGACACAATCGCAAGCGCAGAACCAAAAAGCCGAATGTGCCAAAAATAAAGCAATAGCAACAACAACAAACGTTGACGGCGACGTCGACAGCGACGGCGACGCAACTAACGCCAAGTAAAACGGGCAGCAACAACAAATTTTGCGCTTATGGGTCGTAAAGTTGACCTTCAAAATACGAACACACAAACACATACAACGAAAATTGGCCAAAAAATTGCAGGTTTTTTGCTTTTGTATATGTGTGCGCTGTGGCTATGCTGCGCCCAGTTTAAGTTTTTGTTATTGTTGTTCAAAAGCCGTCAGCGGCCGACGATGACGCTATGTGCATGCCATTGTCGTTGCCTTTGTTGCTTTTGTTTTTGTCTCATAAATGTGTGTTTGGCAGCGGCAAAATCTAACTTTCTGAGCGCATTTTACAAAGAGAGTCGATCTGATAGATCCGCTGCTCATAGCGGGGGCGAGGACGCTGCACATGCTGCTGCTTCGGATTTTTCGTTACTTTACGCGGCTTTTGTGTGTTTTTTTTTGCGAACATTGCCGCTCTCTTACTCTTTGCTTTGCTCTTTTTCTGCTGGCAATGCCGCTCTTATTGTGCGCAAATACTTTTTTTTGTTGTTGCCTTTTGCGATTTCGATACCCTGTGCTCAAGCAGCAATGTAGGTATATTTAATGAGTAACAGACAAAGGATGATATGTATTGTGCATATATGCAAATGAGCTCAGCTAAAGTTGTTTCAAAGCGGACTTGGTTGTCGAGCAGCTTTGGGTTTGTGTAAAGATAAAAGCAAAGAGAGTATTGAGCAGTAACAAAAGCAAACACATACTCTTAAGGGGTACTTTGCAGTCGAGGACCAAGCTTCAACAACAAAGCTGTTGAGTGTGTATGTGTGTGTGTGTGTGTGTGTGTGTGTGTGTGCTGAGCGATCGGTATCAAGGTTTTTGGCAATTTGGTTTGTGCTGCCGCTTCAGTCGGTTGGTAGGTCGCGTCGTCAACGCCGGCGTTGTTGATGTTGTTCTGCCGCTGTCGCTGTCGCTGCTATTGTTTACTGCGCTGCTTCGCTGCGGTTTCGCCTTTTTCTAGCTGCGGCTTTTCGCTTCAAATATATTTTTTATTTTTTCGCAAATTGCCAATGCAGAGATCAACATAGTAGTAGTCGCGTCGTTCATGTGCTCCGTTCGCGTGCGCGTTTAGTTCAGTTCAGATCAGTTCAGTTCATTTGAGTTTTTTTTTTCGTTGACGTCGCAGTCAACGCCAACTGCGCGACACTCTTAACCTATTTTCTGGCGAGCCGAACATTAGTTACAATTTTGTTGTGATGTTGCGTGGCAGATACGCGTCGGACACGGACGCTGCTTGCGCGGATTCTAAACACGCACACTTACACTAGCTCCTCACACACACACACACACATACACAAACACACACATACGTGCACATTATACGCGATGATGATGATACGAATGGTGATGATCCCCAAATAAAGAACAGTAAAATATGTTCTAGAAAAAAAAAAACAAGTGAAAATAATATTGTGTAATAAAAAGTGTTAAATGTGCCTTGAAACATATATATATATATATATATATAATTTTACAGTTTAAGAAAATGCGGTGCCTTTATACAATCTTCAAATTCTATGCATAATCAGTGAAAATAAACAACAACAATTGAACGCCAAACATTATTATTTTTTTTTGGATAAACAAATTTTTGAGCCAGGCCAACTGTACCTACGAGAAACCGCATCAAATTGGATTACAAACATTTTTGGTTCCTGCACTCGCTCCGTGAAAGGTTAGTACAAAACCTAATCATCATTATCATCATCATCATCATCGGCAGGAAGTCAACAAGTATACGACATGTCAGCCAACGAATGATGAATGGAATCGAAACGAAAGCAAAAGTGCCGTTAAGTCCAAGTACAACAATACGTATACATGGACTAGTAAATATAGTACATATATATGCTATATATATATATATATATATGGTGACAAGTGCTGATAACGTTTTTTTTTTTCTTGTGCCAGGAAACTAAGCACTTGGGTGATCTACTCGCATTTAGGTTAACAGTTATAGTAAGGGAATAAAGTGCAAATAATAAATAATTTTCAAAAATCGTAGTATCATTAAAAGATATATATTATATGATATTTTTACTATTTTCCTACTAGTAAAGTATTGTTAAATGATTACAACCGTTTTCAAAACTAAAAAAAAAAAAAAATTAATTAAAAAAAAAATATTTTCCTACTAGTAAAGTATTGTTAAATAATTTCAATCGTTTTAAAAACTAAAAAATAAATATTTTCCTACTAGTAAAGTATTGTTAAATGATTTCAATCGTTTTCAAAACTAAAAAAAAAAAATAAAAAATAAATATTTAACTAAATCATTAAAAGATATATATTATATGATATTTGTACTGTTTTTGTACTAGTAAACTATTCTTAAATAATTTCAATCGTTTTAAAAACTAAAAAAAAAATATTAATAAAAAAAATATATTTTCCTACTAGTAAAGTATTGTTAAATGATTTCAATCATTTTCAAAACTAAAAAAAAAATAATTAAAAAAAAAATATTTAACTAAATCATTAAAATATATATATTATTTGATATTTGTACTATTTTGCTACTAGTAAAGTATTGTTAAATGATTTCAATCGTTTTCAAAAATAAAAAAAAAATAAAATAATAAAATAAATATTTAACTAAATATGAAAAATCTTAAAGAAAAGTTGCCAAATCTTGGAAAACTGACATTTTTTTTATAAGAAATAAATAAAAAATACTTTAATAAACCTTAAATGTGAGAAGTTGAGATCCTTTAGATATATTTGTAATACTAAAAATATATAAAAAAATGATTAGTTATATTAATGACTGAAAGAAATTGCAAAATTTGGGGGAAAAGTTATTTTTTCGCATAAAATCAAATTAGAAACTAACGTGGAACTTCGCTATAACGAACTTCCGCTAAACGAAATTTTCTCTATAATTTTCTATAATGAAATTTAAATCAAAAAACCATTTGAAAAAAAGATAATAATGTCTGCTAGAGTTGGGAACGGTTCTGTCCAGTTTTAACTGGTTTTCTTTCAACCTATCTTATCTGGGAATAGTTATTCTCAAAATAAAAGCCGTATTAGTCGCTGTACTTTGTTCTATAACAAACAAAATAAACATATAATTAATTTTTAACAATATTTTTGTTTTTCTTAAGTAATATCAGATCTGACTAGTGAAGCCTTTAAGTTCTTATATCATATATTTTAATTAAAGATTTTATTTTTCTTACATATTATGTGATTTAATATTCACAAAAAATCGTAGGTTCATTTCCTGAACGAGCATTATCTTCAATAAATATTTTATGAGCCCTTAAGATAACGTCAGTTTCTATATCTGGTTGCTTATATAAGCAAACATATGTTCTAATTATGATGTAAAAGATATACCGTTACTCAACCAATAAACAAGTCATGCGTAACAGTACACACACACACACAAGTGTACACACACAGACGGGGGAAAACATGCGAAAATTATCTATAAATTTAAATTTTTACAATCTGTGTGCGATTATACTACAAATCAACAACAACAACAAGAACAACAACAACAACAAAAACATTGCTGTCCAAAAAAGCTTTGGGCTGACGTCAAACGGTAACGTTGACTGCGACTGCGACGCCGACGTCGACGCAGCGCCAATTTATTTTACACAATTAAGGGTGTGCGCGAGTGAAAGAGAGGGAGATAGGGAGGGAGAGTAATATGTACCTACATATATATATATATATATATATGTTTGAACAATTGATACATATGTATGTAAAAGTTGTGCGATCACACACACACGCACACACACACGCAATAATAATAATGCGACAATTTAGATTAAACCACGCCCCAAAAATCCAAATGTTGGTTAAATAATATTAATAAAAGGAACGAAAACAGTGCAAACGCATTGTTGTTGCCTTTCATTATTTATTTAGTTGTATATATATATTTATGAACATTTTCTTATTGTTATTACAATTATTTCTTTCTTTTTCTCTCGTCAAAAATAATATTCAAATACTTTTGCGCCAACTGTTCAAATATTGCGAACTTCTACTATCAATGTTCTTCTTGTTGTTTTTGTTGTTGTGTAGTGAACGAGAACGAGCACACTGAGAGAAACAAGTAGGCATTTACTGTACGAAACAACAAAACAAAAATATTTAGCAAATTTTTTAAATTAATATTTTTTCTCTATGAAAAGTGTACAAAAAAAAAAAAAAAATAGAAAAAAAAAACCAACAACAATATATGGGTCTAAAAATAAACACAAAATATTATTAACATTTATGTGAATTATTTTTTTGTATTATTTTTTTTTTTAGTTTAACATTTTTATTGACATGCATTTTTGCTCTTAACTTTTTCGCGCTGTGTTTTCTGCCCTGTGCCCAGGCCCGTACCTCACGAATGATGTACGCATATGTATGTATGTGTATGTGCATCATACATACTTATTTGGGGGATGTATGTCAGTCTAGACGAAAGCAGCGCAAAAACTTAACCCAACCCAATCCCAAACGATCCGATCCGAACGGATCCAACCACCCACCTTCCGCACACCTTGTGCTGCTTACGTAGTAGATCATGTCTATTTGTATGTGTGTGTATCTGTGTGTGTGCTCATTACGCCTCATTTGTTGGTGCCTCGTTCCCTTAGCAAAAGCGCAAATCGTTTCTTGTTGTATTTGGTTTTAGCATTTTTATACCCTGAACCCATTGAAAATGTGTAGAAAGGGTATATTGGTTTTGTGCGAAAGTATGTAACAGGCAGAAGGAAGCATCTCCGAACCCATAAAGTATATATATTCTTGATCAGCATCAACAACCGAGACGATATAGACCAGATCTCAGAGAATATAGGAGCTACGTACACCAGATTTGGAACATAAGCTCACCTAATGCCTAGGCAGTACATGTTTGTTTTAAATTTTTGATAACTTCTTCCGTTTCCGATATCCACATGTTATCGATAACAACAAAATCTTGAATTTGGAAAACTTTGAGATGCAGTTTGAAATATTAAAAGAAATAATGACAATCTGTGAAATTTGTATTGAAATCGGTAGAGAAACATTGGAGATATGGAACATTGAAGTTAAGTCTAGTATGCAGTATACGCGTACACACACATACTTGCAAGCGGTGACTGTACGCACTAAGTATAGGGTTGGGATATCTAGTTGGGATTTCCAGACTAGAGCCTTCCTACTTGTTTCTTCATAATCTAGCAAATGGGTAGTATTATTTTTAACACTTAATTTGACATGTCACTAAGATATTTGTATATTCTTTTTGGGAATATTAAACACATTCCTTCGAGTTATCCCAACATGATATTTTTCTATTTGATAGCGTATTGAATGCTCCTTAATACCCAACTGAAAACTTTCCTTTTATGTTTTTGCTTAAAAATACATTTTTTGGCGCAAAAAAAAGAAAAGAAAAACAAATGTTTAATATTATTTTTCATATGTAGCGTTTAGGTAAGTTGTTCCTGTTGCCAACGTTTTGGCAACTCGCGACATGATGCCACACACACACACACACACTATGATATATAGATGAAAAGTATTTGCAAACAAAAACATAAATTCATCTCGCATATACACGTTGTATATATTTAGACGCTTGAGTTGTCCGAATAGCATATTTATAAATGCTTGCTGCCGCCAAAAGAAAGAAAGAAACCTATTAATACATCGCAACATGTGCGGCATTCAAGTTTAAGTAATAATTATAATATTAAAAACATTATACAAACAGTTCGAATATTATATATATATATTTTATTTCGAGCTGAGACGTTTTGTATTCCATATTTGTATCGGCAAAATAATTTGATTAGCTTATCAGCTATGAGATGAGTTATTTAACGTCACGTTTATACTATGACGTCGGCTCTGCCCCCACCCCCCACCCCTTCATATCTATCTTAACTCATAAGATTGTTCTTAGAAATGATTGTGTTTATCAAAGTAAGAAAATTTGGAAGAGTTTGGATGGAGATTTTGAATGTACTTTGCTTCGAAGAGTTACAAAATGACTAAACAGAAATATAACTAGTAAGAAGGCTCTCCCGACTAGAAGATACACTGAGTCCTATACTTTACCCGTACAGTCACTGCTTGCTTGTACTTGACTCAACTTCAATATTCCATATCTCCGGTGTTTAGCAACCGATTTCAATAATAATTTCACGGATTGTCATTATTTCGTCTAATGTTTCAAACGTCGTTTCAAAGTTTTCCAAATTCAAGATTTTGTTGTTATCGATAACATGTGTATATAGGAAACGGGGAAAGTTATCCAAAATTTGAAACAAACTTGTAATGCCGAGGGATTAGGCGAGCTTATGTTTTCAAATTCAAGATTTTGTGGTTATCGATATCATGTGTATATCGGATACGGGGAAAGTTATCGAAAATTTGAAACTAACTTGTATTGCCTTGGAATTAGGCGAGCTTACGTTTCATATCTGAAGTCTTTAGTTCTTATAGTATCTGAGATGGATATATCGACTAGGCTGATCCAGAATATATATATACTGTAATGGGTTCGGAGATGCCTCATTCTGCTTTCTTTATACCCTTTCTAACCATTTTTAATGCGTTCAGTGTATCAAAAGCAATTAAAATATTACAATTTATTTATATTTCAATAATAAATATATTTTCTCGAACAATTTTCATAAATTCTTCATTTGAAAATCGACTTTAGATTGTTTCTTCACCTTTGAAACTTTGTTTTGTTAATTGAAAAACATTCCTCAAACTGTTTCTTGCTGCTTTCAGAACTGCTCAAACTCCCTAACCCTAAATACCTGAACTCTGTTAACTGATTTGCTTAACTGAATTTCGAACGTTAACTTACCTTAGGCGTTTCCTGCCTGTCTGTCTGCCGCACACTCAAACATAATCTCTCGCCCTCTCTCTCTCCGGTGTGTCATTGTCGTTTGCATGAATTAGGGCCACATGTTGGCGATCCACGTTTGCCGGCAACAACAACAACACTCAGTTGTTGTTGTTGTTATTGTTGCTTCTGCCCACGCAATGCGCGCGCAAAAATTTACGCGATTTTTCAATTTTTTGTGTGCTTACATATTGCTTGTTGGTTCTTTCAAATGCTTGATGTTGCTTTCGGCAGGGTTTAAGTGGGCCTACACACAAACACACACACATATATATATGTGTGTTTAGAGTGTGTTTGTTTTTCTTGTTGTGTACTTAGTGCTATCGAAGTTGTTGTTGTTGTACACAATTTCTAAGTGTGTTCAAATTTAGGTCAAATCTTCTACGCACTGACGTTGACGCTGCCTGCCTGCCTGCCTGTCAGTCCGACCACAAAGTGTCATTGTAATTGCAAATATCGCAGCAAGAACAGCAGCAGCAGCAGCGACATCAGCGACACTCATTCACTTACTCACAAACACGCAAAAATATCACTCATACGACAGCGTGTACTCGGCCCACGCGCACTGCAAATTGTCATCATTTCACAGAGGAAAAAAGAAAACTAGCCAAATGAAAATTAGCGCATTTAATTGCCCAAAATGTGCTGTCTGCCAAGTAGACGTAATGCAACCAACAACCAACAACAACAACAACTCAAACAACAACAACAACATTATTGTCGGCAACAAGGCGCTTGACGTAATTGCCCAGACAACTTTCTGCCTTGCATTTATGCACATCGCGCATTTTTGACAGACCCAAAACGCTTTTTGTCTCTCAAATATAGCTAAAAATATATATAAATATTTATTTTCGAAGTCGAAACAAGTAAGGTAGCAAAATTTGTGCATGTTTATGTCACAGTTTGTCAAATAAAAACTATGAAATATTTTTTTTCTATAGAATTAAGTTTAACCTTTACTAGAACATAGCTTAAATGTGAGTTTAAGCTTGAAATATGCCAGGATTTTCGAGCTATAAAGTATTGCAGATAAACAAATAACTAAAATGTGATATTACTTTAACCAAGGTTCAAAGGTTATTAACATTTTCCTAAGGTTTCAACTCTATAGCACCTAGCCTTAACTTATTCCCACTTAAGATATTACTTTAACCAAGGTTATTAATGTTTCCCAAGGTTTCAACTCTATAGAACCTACCCCGAACTTATTCCCACTTAAGATCAGGGTATCTCATAGTCAGCTATGCCGAAATAACTGAAATGTAATATTACTTTAATCAAGGTTGAAAGGTTATTAATGTTTCCCAAGGCTTCAACTCTATAGCACCTAACCTTAACTCATAGTCAGCTATACCCAAACGTGCAGCTGGTCAGAAGGGTGTGTTTTGTTTTGACGCTCCGTGTGTTAATTGAATTTAACTGCGTTGCACGTGACGTATGCGCGATATTTGTGCAAAATATTGCGCATACGCCTAGTGTTTTGTTAAAAACAACGCGTGATTGGGCAAAAACTCAGCCAATTAGCACAACAAAAAAACCCTTTTTTGCTAGACCTGACATTCCCTGCTTTGGCCCTTAGCTCGGCCTAATTAATGCTAACTCAACATGTGTGTTTGGCTTTTTTGTATTTTTTTTTTTTTTGCACACAATTAACATTGCGTTAATGGCCATCACAATATTGTGCCACTGTCAACACACTTGCGAACGAACACGGAGTTAAGTTTGAAGAGAAAGAGCGAGAGAGAAAGAGAGGGAGAGAGAGAGAGGGACCAAAGTTGGAGCTGCTCGAGAGCTGGAGAGATGCTTAACATCGCGTTGAAGTTTGCGGTTCGCCAAGTGCCTGACAATAATAATAACGACAAGCTGCCAGAAGGTAGTCTTGAGTCTTACACTGCGCGAAAAAAAAGGCAACATACTTTCTCTTACCAATTTTTCTGAACTGTTTCAAGTCAGGTTTCTTATTTTGTGTTAAAAATTTCTAATCATTTTTTACTGCTTGAATCCATCTTTTATTTTTGAGTTAGGATTTTAGTTTTTACTCGTACTGGTAAGACTTTTCTCTCAGTGCAGCGTAGCCTCGATTGTTGTAAAAATTCATTGAACAACAATGCGATATTTTTCTTTTTCGTTTTGGCAGCCCACGGCAAATTTCACAACCAAACAAAACGACCATCGATATGAACAGCGCTGCCTTTTCGAGTGCTAACAAGTTGTTGTTGTTGTTGCACACACACACACACAGACCCTTGTCCCTCGCATCACCATACCTGTGTGTGTGTGTGTGTGTGTGTGTGTGTAAGCCGGCAACAAGTTCAGATTATGGTATTTGGCACCCACAACGAACACGAACTAAGCGACACATAACTGTAATAATTACAAAGCGTTACTTGCCGCGACTCCCTTTGCACCCCTTGCACCCTCCACTGCCAATGAGTCATGTGGTTAACCATTGACCAGCTTTGTTTTTGGTGCGCGGTTTATTGGGTATCGGAGCCAATGAGACACAACCATTCATTAGGGTCCAACCCATGACATCATCATCATCATCAGCATCAGCATCAGTTCGTTGTAAGCGATAGAGATACAATTGAAACAGGGCAACTGACCAAAAAGGGCATAAGAGTAGAGAATGAACGATTGAAAGAGAATTGGGAAGTTAAACATAGTTTATTTTGTAACATACTAGATCGTAGATCCTATAAAAGTTGAGAAAAAGTAAAAAAAACTTTTCAAAGCTAATACAAATTCCAACTTTTTAGAACTTGATAAAGAAGTTTTTTTACCCCAATCCCATTGAAAATGTGTAAAAAGGGTATAATGTTTCTGTGCAAAAGTATGTAACAGGCAGAAGGAAGCATCTCCGAGCCCATAAAGTATATATATTCTTGATCAGTCGAGTCGATATAGAGTCGATCTCAGGGACTATAAGAGCTAGAGACTCTAGATTTGGAACATAAGTTCGTCTAATCTTTAGGTAGTACAAGTTTGTTTCAAATTTTCGATAACTTATCCCGTTTTCGATATACACATGTTATCGATAACAACAAAATCTTGATTTTGGAAAACTTTGAGACGCCGTTCGAAACATTAGACGAAATAATGACAATCTGTGAAATTTATATTAAAATCGGTTGCGAAACACCGGAGATATGGCACATTGAAGTTAAGTCAAGGCGCGTACACTCACATACTTGCAAGCAGTGACTGTACGCATTAAGTATAGGGTTCAGGTTATAGTCTAGTTGGGATTTCTCGACTAGAGCCTTCTTGTTTCACTTTACCTTATTATTAACTATAACTAAAAGTCTTTGTACATTATAATGAATCGAAAGATACTAAACAAGCCGAATAGGTTTCTATTTGTTAACCATTTACGACTACAACACGCTAGTTGATGTTGAGGATCGTTTTTTATGCACTTTATGTGCAAGTAGTGCACAATTATTAGTCTAATATTATACGTTGCTATCGTGCGGCATCAACAAATTGCAGATTGTCGCTCTTTACACAATTTCACACTTTGCTGTTTATAGTCTATGATTTTGTGCGAATTTTGATTTTATTTGCGCCTCTCGACGCCCACACGACACTCGACTCGACACACAGTTGTGTTGTTTTGTTCGCCTTAGCTTTTTGGCCCATATTTTTGGTTGCTGTTGGCCCCTTGCCTCGCCTCGCCTCGATTAGTCAGTGTAAACAGGGTTGCGTGTGGGCGATCTATTCCTGGCACACGCACCGCCCGAAACAACCAGAGAAACAAAAGTGCAAGACGCGCAATTAACACATTTGTATCTGACAAATGCAATCTGCACTTTTTAGCTGAAATAATGAAATGCAAACAATTAAACATAAATAACTTAATTAAGACGAAAAATTGCAATTTCACCTTTAGGAATTTTTGCTTAGGCGTATTTGCGAAAAGATTTATGAAGGCGAAAAGTAATTAATTACATTTAACATACATATTAAAGCAAGACAAGATCGCAAATTAAGTTGTTAAGGTAAAGAAATAATATTATTTGGGTATTTAAACTATAGGAAACAAGTAAGAAGGCTCTAGTCGAGAAATTCTGACTAGACTATACCCTGAACTCTATACTTTACGCCATATCTCCAGTGTTTCTCAACCGATTTCAATAAAATTTTCACAGATAGTTATTATTTCGTCTAATCTTTCAAACTGCATCAAAAAGTTTTCCAAATTCAAGATTTTGTTGTTATCGATCACATGTGTATATCGGAAACGGTGAAAGTTATCGAAAATTTTAAACAATTTGTCATTATTTCGTCTAATGCTTCAAACGGCGTTTAAAAGTTTTCCAAATTGAAGATTTTGTTGTTATCGATAACATGTGTATATCGGAAACGGGAAAAGTTATCGAAAATTTGAAACAAAGTTGTATTGCCTAGGTATTAGGCGAGCTTATGTTCCAAATCTGTAGTCACTAGCTCTTAAAGTCTCTGAGATCGAAACTATATCGACTCGGCTGTTGATGCTGATCAAGAATATATATACTTTATGGGTTCGGAGATGCCTCCTTCTGCCTCTTACATACTTTTGCACAAAACCATTATACTCTTTTTACCCATTTTCAATGGGTTCAGGGTATAAAAATAATATTATTTGGGTTTAAAAATCATTTAAATATTTTTTGAGTATTTCTTTCTTTCCGACCAACATTTCTTGCGCAATCTTAAGTTATTCACTTGCCCAACAAGCTTTTGAGTATTGACCCACATTTGATGTCCAGAGCTTTAGCCTAATAACCTCTGGCATTTCGACCTTGTTGCCAAACCCCTTGGCCCAATAGTCAATAGCTTGAATAACCTTTTTTTAATTTCGACGCTAAATCAATCATACCAACTATCTGTATCTGTATCTTTGTATCTGTAACTGAGCTGACCTTCATCTTACACAATTTGCAACGGGCCAAACCTATTCGCTATTCGCTTGTATATATTTAAATCGCAGTTGTTAGTTGTTTTTGCCTTTTGGCTGATTCATATTCAACATTTAACTTTTTTTTTCGAGCCATTTTGCACATTTGACCAATGAGCCAAGGTGAACTTCAAACGCTAATCTTGATCTCGTTTACCTTCTGCATTCAACTATGTGTGTGTGTGCGCATTAATAAATATATAATATATATTTGCGTGTTATCTCATTTGGCGCATCTCTACCTTTTCGAGGGGGCAATTCACAGTTGAATGTTGAAGGGCAAACAAAAAATCCATTTATGAACTATTTATTGTATGTAAACTTATAGATACATTTGTGTAGCTGACGGATGCCAGGTGGTGGGCGTTTTGGCTGTTGTTGTAACGCACACGCGCCGCGTTTTTCGCCGCTCGCGGCGGTCGTTCAACCTAACTGTAAAGCTTACAATAAAAAAAAGCTGAGAGGAAAAAAACCTACGCCAACATGTAAACTTCTAATGCCAAAGATAAACAACAGAAAATGAGCAACAACAACAACAGCAACAACAAATATCAACAAACTACTTTGTATTTATAATTATTATCGCAGTCGTTGAGTGCTCAACGTCTAGTACGTGTATCTCTCGGATACGCTTTGGGTGCGCGTAGCGAACAATTTAGAACGTGTAAATTGAAAAACTATTTGGCTGTTACAGGCAGCGAACGCATGCAGCATTTGGCGCTGTCGGCGTCGACGCAGGCGTCGCTGTTGCGCACGATAAGGCGCAGCTAACTAAAAGTTGAAGGCCATTGCTGATACGCCGCGTGGGACGCATGTGTTGGCAATTTTCGTGTGTGTGTGCTTCTAGTGTGCGTGTGTGTGCTGTCAGTTGTTAGCATTGATTATCTAAGTACCAACGAACATATGTATACAAACTGATGTGTGGGGCACGTGACAAAATGTTACAACATCTCACTTCATTTGTATCTGCATTAAAGTTGCGCGTCGAAGTTTATGATATTTGAATTTTAGACTATTTATTGTAGTGTTAGAAAACTTTATTGTTTTGTTATTTGATCGTTTAAGTGAAAGTTTGAATTTTGTTTTTATTATTGTTCATATTTTTCTATTATTTATTTGCATATTCATTTTGTAGTAAGCTTAGCCGTAACAGAGTTGTATAAGATCGTTCAGAACAAGTTCAAATGCACTATTCCACAAACTTAACGAACGAAATTATCAACTAGATCATTTATTTCGTTATGGCGTCTTCTGATCTTTTGAAAGAACTAAATGAATAAACTCAAGAACTCAACGAACTAAAGAACTGAACGAACTAAAGAACTGAACGAACTAAAGAACTCAACGAACTAAAGAACTGAACGTTCAGAACAAGTTCGTATGAACTATTCCACAAACTTAACGAACGAAATCATTAGTTCGTTCATGTGTCTTCTGGTCTTTTGAAAGAACTAAGTGAACGAACTAAATAATTTAACGAAATAAAGAACTGCAAGAACTAAACGAACTAAAGTGAACAAACTAAAGAACTGAACAAACTAAAGAACTTAACGAAATAAAGAACTGCAAGAACTAAAGAACTGAACAAACTAACGAACTAAACGAACTAAAGAAATGAAAGAACGAAGGAACTGAACGAACTAAAGAACTCAACGAACTAAAGAAATGAAAGAACGAAAGAACTGAACGAACTAAAGAAATGGACGAACTAAAGAACTAAACGAAGTAAAGAAATGAAAGAACGAAAGAACTAAACGAACTAAAGAAATGAAGGAACGAAAGAACTGAACGAACTAAAGACTTATTAGAAACGAACTAAAAGACATGCAAGTTCGTTTTGCTGCTAAGCTTAGAAAAACAAATATACATAAATAAACAAAAATACAAATATATACAAATATTTTGTAAAATATTTCATAATATTATTTCACTAACAAGAAACGAAACTCAAAAAAATAAAATCAAATGATCAACTTTTTATTATTACTTATGTCCAGCAGCATTCTTGAGCTGGAGAGAAAGAGAGAGAGAGAGAGAGAGTATTACATGAACTAAGTACACAGATGAACGGATAATGCGGATATATATTTAACATATTGCGCAATTTGCTAATCGTTTTAGCTCAACTTTCATTCTCCTCACTCTCTTTGTGGGCTGGGAATTTCGTATTTCTCGTTCGTATTGTGTTCTGTTTGTATATGTTCTCAAGTGTTTTTTTTCTGCTACCTCTGATAAGCCTCAAATGTGCGCAAATAAACACAAACAAACTCAAACAAACACACACACACACACATGCACAGACAAGTTTTAAACACATTTTTACGTAAGCAAGCTGAAAGTAAAAGTTGCTACTGCCATTGCACCCATTAATTAAACACTACAACCAGGCAGAAGCAGCAGCAGCAACAACAACAGGGGCAAATTGTTTTTGCATGCGATGCGAAAAATTGCATTGAAAGTGCAAGTGAAAAGCGAGAAGTGCAAACTGCGAACAGCAGCAAAGTGTGCAAAGCAAAAACAACAAAAAAATATTATTACGTTGACTTTTGTTGTCAATGAAACCGCATATTAAATTGAAAATTAAAACGTTTGCGCGTTTATTTATTTTTACACGGCTGGCGCCGGCGCTGTATTTAATTTGTTTTTGTTTTTTTGTAATTTATAAAAATAAATGTTTATGATTTTTTTTTTTCATGCAAAAAGAGCTTAATGTACATAATATGCGAAAATGGCGAAATCACGCTAAATATTTGTTTTATTATTATTGATTTGCAGTTTGATTAGAAATGTTGACGAATTTCAAGTGTTTATTGTAGAGATTAAAAAATGCACTTTGCTGCTGCTTAGTTACTTACTATTTACATACTATTCCTTACTTACCGACTGCTTACGTAATGACTACTTATCTACTTACTTATTGACTACTTACCTACTTCTTGATTACTCAGTCACATAAATATTTATTAAAGAGCTTTTATACGAATGTATATATATGTATATTTTTAACCGACATCATTAATAAGAAAATATATATATCTACACGGAAAAAAAATGTTAAAAGGTCTTACTTTTACAACAAAAACAAAAAAAAAACATTAAATAAATGTTTTACCACAATAAATATATATATATATATATATATACATCATTAATAAAAAAAATAGATATGTTTACACTGAAAAAAAAATGTTAAAAGGTCTAAAACACCATTAACATATTACACTTACAACAACAAAAAAAAAAAACATTAAAAATTTTTTATCATTTTTATCCGACATCATTAATAAGAAAATAGATATATCTACACTGAAAAAAAATGCTAAAAGGTCTAAAACTCCAATAACATTAATATGTTACACTTACAAAAAAATAAAAAAAAAAGAGCATTAAAAAATTTTTTTTAATATTTTTTTAATAAGAAAATAGATACATCTACACTGAAAAAAAATGCTAAAAGGTCTAAAACTCCAATTACATATTACACTTACAACAAAATCAAAAAATAAATAAATAAAAATAAAAAAAACATTAAAAAAATGTTTTAGCACAATAAAATGTAAAATGAAGCAAAACAAATTGCGAAATGCTGCTTGGAATATATAAAATCGAATGTATTTTGTGGATTTTTGTATGCTGTACAAGTGACATTCAAATTGTAATACAAAATGAACACCTCGTGATCGTCTCTTTTTTTCTAACGCTGCAAAAAAAAAAACAAATTTAGAACGTTTACAGTAAACGAAAAAACACAAACACACATACACACTATTATACAGGCGCGCAGACACACAAATATATGTGAAATGCGAAGCAAATTAACGGCAAAAGTTTTCGCAGTTGAAAGCGAAAGTTGCCTGCGAGAGATAGTTTAATACGCGTTGTTAGTATGTATGATTTTTTGTTTGTGTATGCTCGTAGTTGTGTTTTGTGCTATTAAATTTTAGAAGCTCGCGAGCGTCGGCGCCGCAATAAAAAAATGCTTACGACAGCGCCGGGTACCAATGGAACACATACATACATATATATATGCATGCTTTGTTGGTGCCTGTAGTTGTAATCGTTATTATTATTGTTATTGTTACTCAGCATACATAACACTCTCTCACAAACACACACATACACGAACAATCACACACGATCGCCCACTCAGTCGTCGTGTTCTCGCTCTTTCTCACTCTTACTCGTGCCACGGTCACACACATTCGCGAAAAAGTTCTTTGACGTTTTGTTTATTTATTTTGTTAAGCTGCGCGCGTCAGCAACAACAACAACAACGGCAGCAAAACATTTGTATTTCTCTTACATAAAGCTTTGCACATAGCTCTCTCTCGCGTGCGTTCTCTTTTGCTTTGGTTGCGTTCTTTTGTTTTTGTTTCGTTTTGCAATGAAACGTAATGAAAAGCAAAAGTGCTTCTTATCAATTGCTTTTGCTTGCGTTGCGCCCCGCAGTCTCTGCTGCTTTTTCATTTGCAATAGAACTTTGCCCAAAAGCAGTTTAGATTAGCGTGTGCTGTAAAACCTTTTTCCTACCCATATTACACACACACATACACACAGAAGTAACTTCAAATCAGCGGTAAATGTATTTATAGCTCTAGAAAGCACGTACGTAAGCGAGGGTGGCACTTAAAGTTGAAGTCTGTTAACGGTACTTTTCAACAATTGTTGTTTTTTCGCCCCGCTTTAAAGCCAATTTATTGAATGCAGCTTCATAAATTGCCAATGGCTTATCTGGGCTATTGAAACAATTGAATATGTATGTATGTAAGTATGTATGGATGTATTATGGATTTTGCTTATCCCCCCAAGCTTTTAACTAAATGTTCGGGTAATTAACAGCTAGTCAAAACAGTCGAAACATGGCGGCAACTAGCGAGAATAAACACTTGACACTCCAGTGCACACGCACTCGCTGACACACACACACACGCATACAATCACACCCACACACCCGCACACACACACACTTGTTCGCACAGGCAACCGCAATCAGAGCTCGCAATCGCCAAAACGGAAATGCAATTAATAATTTTGGCCCCAGCAACACGTATCGGCAGTAGTTTCCCGCTTCTTCCCCTCACGAACATGTAGTAATGATAAATTGCAAATTGTTACTGGCAACACGGACAAATTAATGGTGTTGCCGATAACGATAACATGCTAGCGGACCAAAGGAAAAAAAAATGTAGGAGAAGCACTTCCGTTTCCGCTTCCGAATTAGAAATTGACACAAACTAGGCTTACTTTAATAGGGATTTAAATGGAAACAGAAAGGGTTTAGATTTGTATTGAGAATAGGAATGATATTTAATGCGAAAGAACCAATGAAAAGTTTCTTAAATCATAATAATATGAAACTTAAACTTTTTGTAAATATTTAATATTTTTAAGGATTTTCGTAAATCATAAAAACTTAAACACAAATATGAATCCTCAGCTCTTAATAAATATTTAATATTTTTAAGGATTTTCTTAAATCATAAAAGCTTGAGTAGAAATATGAATCTTCAACTTTTAATAAATATTTAATATTTTTAAGGATTTTCTTAAATCATAAAATCTTAAGCACAAATATGAATCTTAAACTTCTTGTAAATATTAAATATTTTTAAGGATTTTTGTGACCCTGATTTCCTAACTTATAAACGGTTTTCTACCCTTTATTTTGCAGGTACAACACTGAACAAGGAGCTATGGACCAGCAATTCTGCTTGCGCTGGAACAATCATCCTACAAATTTGACCGGCGTGCTAACCTCACTGCTGCAGCGTGAGGCGCTCTGCGATGTCACTCTCGCCTGTGAGGGTGAAACAGTCAAGGTGAGCATTATCTTTTGTACACTCAACGAAATCGGTAGGCAATATTATTCATTTTGTTTTTCGTTTGCAGGCACATCAAACCATACTGTCAGCCTGCAGTCCATATTTTGAGACGATTTTCCTACAGAATCAGCATCCACATCCCATCATCTATTTGAAAGATGTTCGATACTCAGAGATGCGCTCCCTGCTGGACTTTATGTACAAGGGCGAGGTCAATGTGGGTCAAAGTTCGTTGCCCATGTTTCTAAAGACCGCTGAAAGTCTGCAGGTAAGCTTCAAAGATCCATATACAACGGGGTTGCAAACCTTTTACCATACACAGATTATGTTATCGATAGCTATCGTTATCGATAAAAATCAAAATCTTTAATAGGTTAGAAACAAAAAAAAAATACAACAGGGTTGCAAACATTTTACTATAGAGTTAAGCTATCGATAGTTATCGTTATCGATTAAAATTACAAACTTTAATAGTTTAGTAACAAAAGAAATGCAACAGGGTTGCAAACCTTTAGATAGAGTAGGATTGTTTTAAGCTATCGATAGTTATCGTTATCGATTACAATTAAAATCTTTAATAGTTTAGAAACAAAGGAAATACAACAGGGTTGCAAACCTTTTACCATAGACAGATTAGAGTTAATTTATCGATAATTATCGTTTTCGATTACAATTACAATCTTTAATAGTTTAGAAACAAAAGAAATGCAACCGTTTACCATAGACAGATTATGTTATCGATAGTTATCGCTATCGATTACAATGAAATCCTGAATAGTTTAGAATGATATGTTCCGAGAGGCTTGCAACTCTGATAAATACATAACATCTTTGATACTTATCGATAACACTGGTGTTTGTTTCTGTTGCAGGTTCGCGGTCTCACAGACAACAACAATCTGAACTATCGTTCCGATTGCGATAAGCTGCGCGATTCGGCAGCCAGTTCGCCCACTGGGCGTGGCCCCAGCTATGGCGGCCTTGGTGCCGATGTCCGCGACTCTCGCGACTCCCTGCGCTCCCGCTGCGAACGCGATCTGCGCGACGATCTGCAGCGCAGCAGCAGCAGCCTCAGCCTCAGCGAACGCAGCTCGGCAGCCGCCGCGGCTGCTGCAGCGGCTGCGGCCGCTGTTGCTGCCGCCGGTGGCAATGTTAATGCGGCTGTTGCTGCCCTGGGCTTGACAACAGGTGGCGCCGGCTGTGGCATCGGCGAAAGATCTCCCAGCGTGGGCAGCGCCAGTGCTGCGGCCGCTGCTGTTGCCGCTGCTGTGGCAGCAGCTGCTGCCAATAGGAGCGCCAGTGCTGATGCCTTGAACAGTCGCGATGCGTGCAGCGATCGGGGGGGCAGTGAGAGGGGCACGTTGGAGCGAGCGGATAGTCGCGATGAGTTGCTGCAGCTGGACTACAGCACTAAGGATAACAACAATAGTAGCAACAACAACAACAACAATAATAATAATAACAACAACAACAGCAGCAACAGCAACAACAACAGCAGTAGCAACAACAACAACAGCAGCAACAACAACAACAACAACAATCGAGAGCGCAACGATAGCAGAGATCGAGACAGAGACAGAGAGCTGTCCACAACGCCCGTCGATCAGCTGTGTAGTAGTAAGCGCAGACGTAGGAACTCATCATCCAACTGTGATAATTCGTTGTCCTCGAGCCATCATGCGAATGCGGCCCACATACAGGACAGGCACTACGCGCAGGACTCTCAGGTAAAAACCTAATAATACTTTCAAATGTGTTCGAAATATATTTAAAAATGTTATGCTAGAGATTTATTATTTGGTCAGGAAGAATGAGAAACATTAAATAGGATAAAATTTTAAAAATGTTATGCTAGAGATTTAGGATGAATGAGAAACATAAAATAGTATAATATTTTAAAAATGTTTTGGTTTGATTTATTATTTGGTCAGGAAGAATGAGAAACATTAAATAGGATACAATTTTAAAAATGTTATGCTACGGATTTATTATTTGGTCAGGAAGAATGAGAAACATAAAGTAGGATAAAATTTTAAGCTAGAGATTTATTATTTGATCAGGAAGAATGAGAAACATAAAATAGGATGAAAGATTTATTATTTGGTCAGGAAGAATGAGAAACATAAAATAGGATAAGATTTTAAAAATGTTATGCTAGAGATTTAGGATGAATGAGAAACATAAAATAGGATAATATTTTAAAAATGTTATGCTAGAGATTTATTATTTGGTCAGGAAGAATGAGAAACATAAAATAGGATAAAATTTTAAACATTTTTTGGTTTGATTTCTTATTTGGTCAGGAAGAATGAGAAACATAAAATAGGATGAAAGATTTATTATTTGGTCAGGAAGAATGAGGAACATAAAATAGGATATAATTTTAAAAATTATATGCTAGAGATTTAGGAAGAATAAGAAACATAAAATAGGATACAATTTTAAAAATGTTATGCTAGAGATTTATTATTTGATCAGGAAGAATGAAAAACATAAAATAGCATAAAATTTCATTCAAAAAGAAAGAGATTATTTGGTCAGAGAAAAAAATACTCTTAAATTCCGGAATATTTGTTTAATACAAATCGAACTAAAGTGAAGTCTTCAAGCGTATTTAAATATGTTATAAGCGGATTTTTTTCTAAGCTTTTTAAAATTTTGGTTTATATATTTTGTTTTAGATTTATTTTTATACCCTGAATCCATTATAAACGGGTAAAAAGGGTATAATGGTTTTGTGCAAAAGTATGTAACAGGCAGAAATAAGTATCTCCAAACCCTTCACGTATATATATTCTTGATCAGCAGCAACAGCCGAGTCGATACAGTTTCGATCTCAGAGACTTTAAGAGCTAGAGATTCCAGATATACACATATTATCGATAACAGCAAAATCTTGAATTTGGAAAACTTTGAGATGCAGTTTGAAACATTAGACGAAATAATGACAATCTGTGAATTTTTATTGAAATCGATTGAGAAACACCAGAGATATGGAACATTAAGGAAAGTAGGTAGTATGCTCGTGGGGTTCAGGGTATCTGCTAGTCGGTATTTCTCCACTAAAACCAGCTTACTTGTTTCGGTTTGCCGCTTGGTCAGTTTGTAAAACGTTTAAAGCTTTTATGTTTTGTCTCATTTACATTTAATTAGGGCTCAAACCGCAAAACATATATATATATATATATATAACGACTGACAATTTAAATTATGTTAACTTTTTTTTTTGTAACTTTTACTTTTTCATAATTTAATTAATTGAATCACATTCAATTGAATTGTGAAGCATATTTAATCAGGCTAAAGAGCTAAGCTGTCAATGTATATATATATATATATATATATATTAAATATTAAATGAGAAGTGCTAAATGTTTCTGATTTCCATAGTTCTAACAATTTGAACAAACAAAAAGTTTAGTTAATAGTAATTCTTAGCGCTTTAAATAGTTGTTTAAACTTAAACTAACAAGCACTCCTAACAAACTACCAGTTTTTCTCAAGTATTACTTTGTTTAAGTACAATATTATCTCGAAATTTAAATAAGAATACTTTTCAAAGCATTTTTTAAACAGGTCCTTTTTGGTATCTAGCAAAATATCACTAGTTGAGTGTCAATAAATGTCAAAAGGAATTTCTTTTGTTTCAACTTTAATAATGCAAACTTCATAAAGTTCTTGAGCTTATTTTAAGTTTATGCTTAGGCTCTTCTATTCCTTAAGGTACTAGAAAACTCTTGCAAGGAAAACACTTCAAATAATCTTTCCTAGAGCTTACTTTATGTTTATGCTTAGGCTTTTCTTTTGCTAACAAGGACTCCTAACAAACTAACAGTTTTTTTAGTTTTTCTCAAATATTACTTTATTTAAGTACAATATTTTCTCTAAATTTAACTTCTAATACTTTTAAAGCATTTTTTAGACAGGTCCTTTTTTGTATCTAGCAAAATATCACTAGTTGAGTGTCGATAAATATTGCTCAAAAGGAATTTCTTTTGTTTCAACTTTTATAATGCAAACTTCATAAAGTTCTTGAGCTTATTTTAAGTTTATGCTTAGGATTTTCTATTCCTTATGGAACTAGAAAACTCTTGCAAGGCAAACACTTCAAATAATCTTTCCTTGAGCTTACTTTAAGTTTAAGTTTATGCTTGGGCTTTTCTTTTGCTTATGGAACTAGAAAACTGTAACGAGGCAAACTTGAATAGTAATCTTGATAACTGACTAACCCGATTTCGTTATACTTTTCGCTATCGTAATCGTAAACATAGGCCAGTGCACACAGCAACTTCAAGTCGAGTCCTGTGGGCAAAACGGGCGGCAGCACCTCCGAATCCGAGGATGCTGGTGTCGGCGGCAGACGTGATTCACCACTGTCAATGACAGTCGGCCATCTGGGCGGCGGTAATGTGGGCGCGGCCAGCACGCTGAGCGGTCTCAGTCAGTCGCTAAGTATTAAGCAGGAGCTAATGGATGCACAGCAGCAACAACAGCAACAGCATCGTGAACATCATGTGGGCCTGCCACCCGAATACTTGCCGGTAAGTTTTCCCAAATAAATCCGAACTCAAATCGTTTTGCTCTAAGTTAATTGTTAAGGTTTTTTCTTTTGGACCGGTGCGATGGTTCCAAATGCATATTATTTTGTTACTGTTCTTGTTGTATATATATATATATAGAGAGAGTATATGTGTGTACGAAACAAGTCTGCAGCTAAACTTACTTGTAACCTATTTAAGCCAATTGCAAAATGCTTCAAAAAAAAAAAAAAAGCGAAAAAAATGTTTGTAAAATTTAAGAAAAAATCGCCAAAAAAAAATGTTTGTAAAATTTAAGAAAAAATCGCGGCGAGCAGAACGAAGGATTGGTTGTTTGTTTATAGATTTCTCGTCGGAATGCGAATATCGGCCCAGAAAGAAAGAAAAAATCTCAACAATTGAATTAAAGAAATAAAAAAAAACCAAAAAAATGAAAAAAACAGCGAAAAATCCTTCCTTCTATCAGTAGCTTGTTTTGCCAACATTTTTTCTTAAGTTGATTACCAACTTTTGTTTTTCTTCTTTTATTTTTTTTTCGTTTTTGTTTGTTTGTTCGTTTTGTTGTTGGTTGTTTGTTTGTAGCTGAAAGCTAGCGGCAACAACACAAAAGACACAACTGAAAACAAGAAAACAACAACGAGCTCCTTGCATCATCAGCTGTTGTTGCAACAGGCGGTGGAGGCGCAACTTAAGACACTGCAGCTACACTATCAGCAGGAAACACTAGACAATGCTGTGCAACGTTTGCTACAACACCAGCAACATCAGCAACATCAGCAGCAGCAACAACAGCAGCAACAACAAACCCAGCAACATCGTCATATTGAGCCCAAGCAGCTGCTTGGACCACCTGCTGCGCCCGTTGCAAGCAGCAGCTCACGCAAAAGCGGACGTTTCCGAACCAACTGGCTATACCAGTTCGATTGGCTGCAATACGACGAGCTGGCCAATACAATGTACTGCAAGCATTGCCGCAAATGGAGCACGGAGCTGGCCGATATACGCACCTCGTTCGTGGAGGGCAACTCGAACTTTCGGCTCGAGATTGTTAATCATCACAACAAGTGCAAGTCGCATCGTTTGTGCTACGAGCGTGAGTTGCAAGAGCAGGCCAATGTGGCAGCAACAGCAACATCTTCAAGCAGCAGCAGCAAGCGTTCAACTCCGCCCGATATCATTACCATCAATGTGGGCGAGGATAGCGGCTGAACTTGCAACATAAACCCGCGAAAACACACACACACACACACACACACACACACACACACACACATACAGCGCACACGCACACATGCTCAGGTTTTAGTTTTAGGTTCTTATTCTATAGTATTTTGTAATTAGTTTTGTAAGCAGCTTTTGAAGTATTTTGCAATCGACAAATAAATAGAGAAAGAAACAAAACAACTTTTAACCTTAATTGCACTTTATCTTAACTGTTCCCTAACTATATATATATATATATATATTCGTTACTTAGACTGCCGCTACTTTGAAAATGCATGCCGAGGATATGTCAACGCTATTAACCCAACATGCACTGCAGGCCGCAGATGCCAGGGACGAGCATAATGATGCCAAACAGTTGCCATTGGATCCCACGGACAACATTGACGGTGAGTACTATATATATATATATATATCATATAAATCTATATACATATGTGTTTCGTTATTTTCTATCTGTGCTTTGAAAGTCTAATGCACTCGATAACTAAACAGATATGAAAAGTTTAGTACAAAAAAAAAAATTATTTAGTTAGCTTTTGATTTCTGTATAATTCTTATAATTTTTTTTTTGGTTCGTTAAGTCCGAGAAATTGTAAAAAAAATGTAAAAAAAATATCAACTGTAGTTATTTAGCTTAACTTTCCGTTCCTAACCAACCCAGCGAAACTTTCCCGTAGAAACAAAAAAAAAAATCATGCACGAATAACTTGTGCACAGTGGTCATGAATGAGTGAATTCCTAGTGAATTCTCATGCCCGCTGTATGCAAGTGTTTCTTGTATGTAAGTAAATCCTGCATGCATTTGATCGTAATCCCCCAAAAACAGACCCCAACAACCCCAATAGTTAAAGCAGTTTCACCGTTTTTGTTTTCTTTTTTTTTACTCCCAGTCAAGATTTTCTGTAACTTCTATTTTTTTAGTATGTATATCAAAGTTTTATTTACTTTTAATGCTTTTGTAATTATGTATTTATCTATTTTCCGTATGTATCTTTTTTTTGGCGTTTTGAATGATAACATTTAAGCGAAAGATAAAAAAAAATAAACAAAATCATTCTCGTATGAGAAGAAAAATAATGCCACTTGCTAGAGCAACAGATCAACACCTCTCCTACCAAATAGTTTATATACGCTATATATATATACATTCGAAATGTATTTGAATTATTTTGTTGTTTGTCGTATTCTCGTATTATTGTTATCTTTATCTATATATAGTATTAGGCAAAATTTCTACCTTAGCTGAGTTATCGTAATTGTTATCGTTATCGTAATCGTAAAAAACGTATCTAGTTACGGTTTAGTTCTGTATGTTGCCGCATGTTGCATGTTTATGACGCATACACACACGACCACCACCACCACCATTATTATTATTATTATTATTATCGTTATCTTTTATGTATTCATTTTCTCACCTACTCATTTCACTTTCTATACTTTAAACTTAAGTTAATATATATTATCACAATTTTTTTTTTTTAAACATAGTTGTACTCATTATATAGGAAAAATGCCTCCGCTGACAACCACGATAATGTTGAGTTCTTATTAAATTGGCTCACAATAACTAAAAACACATTTACATTAACATAATATAAAACAAAACAAAATACCATCAAAAAAAATCTTAGAAAAAAAAAATACTGAAAATACACACACACACACACTCTACCCTCAATTCTTTAGTTTTCATCTAGGTTTTTTCCTTATATTTTCTTTTGTTTTTGAAGTCGTTTTGAGTGTTCTTTCTGTTTAACCTAATTTTGAAGAAAAAAAAACGTCTATCACAACTTATTCATAACTCTGCTAAAAAAAATATCAAAAGATAAAAAAAATACCAAAATTTTTCAACTCTATTTTCGTCTTTAATGTTGCAACTTATTGTCTAAGAAAATCAAACCAAAAAAAAACAAAAAAACAAATTCTTTCGGTAAGAAATAAAAAACATAGTTAAAACAAAAAAAAAAAACAAAACGCTTCAAAATTCATTCAGTTTCTACTATATATAATACACATATATATAATTTTTATGTTCAATATTTTACACTAACCTTGCTGCATATAATATAATTTAATGTGAGCTCCATTTATTTTGCCACACTGTTTAACGAAATGTAAATCTGGATGTCTGTATTTTAATTGGTTTGTCAATCTACTAAATGTTTTTCGAATATAATTTCCGTCTCTCTCTCTCACTCTCTATATATATATATCCTATGTGTATGTGTTGTTATATATATATATATATATATCTATGTGTGTGTGTGTGTGTTTGTGTATGCGTACGTGTGTCTGTATGTGTGTGTGTGTGTGAGTATAGTCTAACGGTCTTACGAAATTCTAAGCCAATCGCATAACATACGGCAAAGTGAAAGGAATTACCGTTATAAATTGCACATTGGCTCGACATTGCGCATAAAATTGATGAAAAAATTTAACCCTAACCAAAAAAAAAACCCCCTCTTACCAAACTACCCTTACAATACAAAAAAAAAGAACTGGAATTTGCAAAAAAAAAAAAGAAATAGTTAAATAAGTGTATAAAAGAAAAACTATGATTTTATATCGTATATTGCTGAAAAATTTGTTGCAACATTGAAGTACTTAAATGACAAAAAAAAGAATACATCTGCAAAAAAGCAAACACAAAAATTGTATTATATATTGTAAATGTCCACAATTGACACACAAAACATATAGAAGTTAACATTTTGATTTGTTTTTGTGTTTTTTTTTTTTGACACTGTTGTTTTCCTTATAAAATGCAATATACACATACAATACTTTATAGCTGAATTGTTTACATAGAGCCTCTAATGTCCTTACGAAACCTGCTGAACAAAATGATACCTTAGCTTTTAAGTGCAATTTGATTAATTTGTGTTAATTATTAATTTAATTTTAAATGCCAAACAAAACAAATGTTCCAATTACATTTAAGATGCTACAATATATACATATATATATATAAATACGTTTTCGTTGAAATTATAATTTTATTTATTTTGTGTTACCTATGAAAAACGTTCAATATGATTTTCGAATACACCCAGCTATAGCCACAAGCCAGCTTCATTCCTAGTTCCATTTGTCAATGCATTTTATTTGAAATGTAATTTTCCTTTTTTTTTTTTTGGTTACGTTCTTGCCTTATATTAAATACACAATACACAAAATATACCCAAAAAAAAAACACATCATGAAATGAAATGAAAACTTTTACCAAATGTTTTACTACATACATATATACATTATATACTATATATATATATCTGAATCCAAACTAAGAACAAATTCTTGTAGCTGTCTGTTATTCCATTCGTTTTGCATACCTACCACCTAAAAAAAACATATATCGTACATACTATATATATATATATAGCTACCTTATGCTCTTAGTACCTAATACAAAATTGCCTACTACACCATATACTACTATATATACCATATAGCAAACAAATATATTGACAAGTTTTAAGCACACACACCTCCAAAAAACTATTTACAAAATTGGCCCGAAAATTGTGCCGAACCCACTGTGCGCATGGAATGTAAACGAGAGCGCATCGCACGGCATTCCTGGCATTGCATTTTGCATTCCATGGTTGCACCACAAAAATAAAAAGCCCAAAAAATACCAAAAAAAAAATATATATCAAAAAAATACCAAAAAAATACCAAAATTTATTCGCCAATTCGCTCTCACAGTGATAACGCATAATACGAAAACGCAAATGTTTGCAGGTCGCGTTAAATGTTTTAACAGTGCCCGCAAGCAGGAGACGGAGGACGAGACCCGCCTCGATGTGGGTGTGGCTGTTATCGTTGACGATCATGATCACGATATGGACGAAGAGGAGGAGGAGGAGGAGGTGGTAGATGGGGTTGCGTATCATGCAACAACACCCAAGTACAGACGTGCCATTATCTATGCGCCACAGGACGAGGATATGCCGGCACAGGATATGTATGCGGATAACAGTTACAATTGCGAATACAAGTGCAAGGAGCGCAACATGCGTGCCATACGCTGCAATCGTCAGCAACATCATCCGCAACAGCAACAGCAGCAACAGCAACATCTGCATCAGCTGGCAACAGCGCCGCAAACAGCTTTAAATCTGGGCAGGCACAACACAGAGACGCTGTGTGCTGCCGAAGCCACAACGTACTCGCCCACAGCCACACCGACGACGACCCACAGCAGCTATAGGGAACAGCAGCAACCACATTTGAGCTATGCCCAGCAGCAATCGCCAACACAATCGTCCGGCCATCATCAGTTGGAGTTGGCGCACAGTTATGTGCATCATCATGGTCATCATGGTCATCATGGGCATCATCATCAGCATCACCATTCGCCACATTATCAGTCCAGCGTCAACTCCGCCACCATAGCACCACTCTCCCCGCAACCGAGCTCCTCATCTGCCGCCTCCGGCAGCAGCACTTCGGCTCAAGCGGCAGCTGCAGCTGCGGCAGCGGCAGCGGCAAATCGTCGCGATCACAACATCGACTATTCGACACTCTTTGTGCAGCTGTCGGGCACATTGCCGACACTGTATCGGTGTGTCAGCTGCAACAAGATCGTATCGAATCGCTGGCACCACGCCAACATACATCGGCCCCAGAGTCACGAGTGTCCCGTTTGTGGCCAGAAGTTTACGCGACGGGACAACATGAAGGCGCATTGCAAGATCAAGCATGCGGATATCAAGGATCGTTTCTTCAGCCATTATGTACATATGTGATCACTTCTCTAGTTAGTTAGTAAACCCCTTCTGACGATATATATCGTACGTCTCGCCCCCCCTCAAACAATAGTCAGTATATACTATTTAGATCCCTAAGCATTACTGAGAGTTTCTTCGACTAATCAAAAGGTTTTTACAATTCTATCAATATCAATATACAAAACAAATACTTAACTTAACGATACGTAATTCAAATATTGTAACGACGAGGTATTCGAAAAGATAAATCAAGAATGAAAACGAACATTTTTGTAATTCTTGTAGACTTTTCATTATTGTTATTTATAAAACCTTTAGATGCTTTTTTTACATCATACATGGTACTTGAAAAGAAACAAAAATATAATAATAATATATATACCGAGACCAGTACTTAAGAACAAACTTTAAAAAGTATTACATTAGAATTCCACAACTTATGTTTATCGATTTATTTTGATTATTATTTGTGTTATATTATATATTGTTTAACATGTTCTGTAGTGAGTTTTAACTAATACTATTTTTGTGTGCCATATTATATGCTAGTACTTAAATAGAGAAAGCGAAAATATCTGAAAAAAAAATGCAATTTTATCGTCCAATAATTTTAAACACCAGATGGCAACGAGTGAGGCATGCAACAGCGAGACTAAACAAAGAACGCAATCAAAAGCAATAGAAATCCAAAAAAACGATTTCAAAACAAAAAGTATTAAAAACTATACAAGATACAAGTTCTTAAAAAAATCAAATCAACAGCGCCTAATTTCAATTTCACAATTATTGAGTAATGAGCCCCACAGATCTTTAAAAAACCAATCGTATTGTATTGAAATTATGCGCTCGTTGAGAAAAGCAATTCTTTTAGTCTTTGGCAAAACACCCACCGAAGTTCATGAAATTGAAATTGAATTCTTTGCAAACAAAAAGTATTGTATTTGAAAGTGGATTTGCTAAAGCAACATTATTTAAGTCAATATTCAATACTCGAAAGAAAAAAAAACAGCAATTCAAATGTATTTAACAAAAATAGTCGTAATTCAATTCAAGCTCTAAAGAAAAAAAACCAACAAACAAACAAACAGCAATCAAAAATACTTAACGTCTTTAAATTTTACTTAATAAATCTCTTTCAAATCAAATTCCAGTTCTTTTTAATACTACTACTACTACTTCAACAACCACGAAAATATATATCACAAATATTGCCCCAAAAATAGGTACTTAATCAACCATCTTAACCCCGTTTATACAATATAAAAAAAACAAACAACAAATCAGTTTCAAAATAATAATAATAATAATAAAACTACAAGCGCACTGTCTTCCTACGGTAAGTTTCATTTTCTAAGCTCTTATTAACAATAACCTCAAGTTAATTTGTAATTTGTATGATTTTAGCTATGTTAAAGAGTGATTAAATGTTTAAGTTACGTATTTTTAATTATGTATGTGTGTTTTTTTTTTCTATAATCTTTAAAACCAAAAAAACAAAAATTTCAAATTTTTTTTAAAACAAAAAAAAACTGGAAAAAAAAAACAGGAATTGGCCAAACGATTGAAAATGTTTACACTTGCTCTCTCTTTCTTACTCACTCACTTCTATCTCTGTCTCTCTCTCTATTTTGCTGTCACTGTCTTTCACGCTCTGTTGTCGTAAGGACTTTTTTTTTAGCTCTCTTTCTTTCATACTATATACTTATATTTGTATGCAGCAGGCAGGAGGGGTGTTGAAAACATGTTCGATATCAATGTTCTAATGCTCCGAAAAAAAAACTCATTCAAACTCAAATTGGTTCCACGCTCTTTTTGCTCTTCTTCTTGTTTTTTCTCTATATATATATATATTTTTTTTTTTATCGAATATTTTCTGTGGCCCTTCTTTGTTAACCCCCTTGTACATTCATTTATTAGCATTCCCCAACCCAAAAAAAAACGCCCCCTCAACACCAAAAACAACATTTTGAAACTAATACGGTTTCGGCTACAACAAAAAACAAACAACAATTACAAAATTAGTATACAACAAAAACCAAAAATATATATATTAACAGTCAGTAAAACCACGAAAACATCCAATCTCAAAACACTCATCATCTATTAAACCATAAAAAAAAAAATTATATAAATATTTAGTAAACCGAAAAGGCTAAAAAATTGGCAAATAAAGTTCATTGCATATATATATATTTAATTATAATCCGTATACATACATTATTTGGTTTGGGTTCTTCAAAATATCAGCACCTGAAATCGAGTTATAGTTAAACGATTAATTATATTATTGTAAATAATATTTTTACCATACAATTATTTATTAAGCCAATTCAATTCCAAATTTTTTAAATACTCTTTAACATTCCTCTCTCAAATCATGTGTTGTCAAATTTATAAAAAATATTCCAAATTTATTTAACATTTTGATTTTTCAAAATTAAATATATAATTTCATTTGAAGTCCCCCCCCATTACCTTTCATCACACCTAAGTTTCCCCCCAAAAAAAAACATATATTTTACTAAAAATAAAACCAAGGAATAACGAGTAAATTTTCAATACTTTCCATTGGCAAAAATAATGTAGGGCAACACTTAAAACCTAGAGAATGCTATATGAAAAAAACCAAAAAAAAAAATCGTTAAAAATAAATATAATGAAACCATTCAATTATACAGCTTAAGAATAATTATAAAATAATTTTTCTGTTTCTGTGAATCACCAACAACAACATTGTTTTTCTCTTCTTTTTTCTTTACGCGTTTGAACCGAACAAACCAAACCGAAAACCAAAAAAAAACCATAAAATCAAATACATTAAAAATACAAAAAAAATTAAAAACAATTACAAACTATAAAAAATCAAATGATTTGCAAACGTAGGCTCAAAGGCCTGGCATATGCGACTCACGTTTGAGCGCCTTTCCGGTGGCTGCAACCTGCATCGCTGCAAGCTGTGCGGCAAGGTCGTGACGCACATACGCAACCACTATCATGTACACTTCCCCGGCCGCTTCGAGTGCCCCCTCTGCCGCGCCACCTACACACGCAGCGACAATCTGCGCACCCATTGCAAGTTCAAGCATCCCATGTACAATCCGGATACCCGCAAGTTCGACAACCTAATGTCTGCGACGGCGACAACAGTGGGGGGCGGCGGAGCGGCCACGCCCACCGCCACACAGTTGGCGGCCGCATCGCAAGCGGCAATGGCAGCGGCGGCAGCAGCGGCCTTCTCAGCAGCGCAACAGCAGCAACAGCAGCAGCAGCAGCAACAGCAGCAGCAGCAACAGCAACAGCAGCAGTCACAGCAACAGCAGCAACAAACACAATTGCAGCAACATGCGCACGCATTGGCGCAACAGCATATGTTGCATCAACAGCTGCAGCCGCAACACCATCAGCAGCAGCAGCATAATGCAACAAGTGAATGATACAGCCAGTATCTGGCATGGAACTATGGGGCATGGAGTTCCGACGACTCGTGCCACAAGCAGCCGCACTTTGCCACCAACTATCAACACCAGCAACGTGTTGCACAGCCCTTCAACTTCTATGCACGCAACTATTACCAACAACAGCAACAGCAACAAAACACACTTAACAGAGCACAACAGCAACCACAGCAACAACAGCAACCACAGCAACAACAGCAACCACAGCAACAACAGCAACAACAAACAATTGTCATCGATGAGAGCGACACGGAGCTGGAGGAGGATAACAACTGTATGCGACGCAGTTTCAATCATTATATGGCACAATTGAAGCAACTAACACCAGGTGCTGGCGATCATGTGCAATAGCAACAGCAACAGCAACAATATAACTGCAACAATGGATGCTAAAACAACTTCTAATGATAATGATATTCATAATGCTAATAATAATAATAATTGTAACAAAACCCAGAAGCTTCAACAGGCAGCTGCCACCATAAACAGTGGCAACAACAGCACAACAGCAACAGCAACAGTAACAACAACAGCAGCAACAACAAGCCTGCAGCAACAACAAACGGCAACAGCAACAACAAACGGCTACAGCAGCAACAACAAGGCAACCGATTGATACTCAGACTAAGCAAATTATACATAACTATAAATAAAAACACAAACATTAACTGAATGAAATCTTAAATGTTGACCATGCATTGCAAAATATTATGGTAAGCCAAATTTATTTGTCAATTATGTAGGAGAAATGCAAAAGCGCGAAAGAAAGATTGTATAAGTTAAAGGAGCAAACAGGAATCAAATGCTGATCCTTTGTACGATTCATGGTTTCAACTGAATTCACATGTTGCAGTTAGTTACATACATCATAAGCAAATTTCTAAGATTTAAAAAACAAACAAACAACAACAAAAGGGTTTCGAAGACAGCCAAGCAGCAGCAGCAGCAACAACAACAACATATATATATATCTACTATATAGCAAATACATAACTCTTAAAAATGATAAAACACTTTAAGCTGTCAAATGTTTGGTGCCAAACACTTTGCACCCGTTTCTTTGTTGTTGCATGCACCTAATGCTTACCACAGCCAACACACACACACTCACACACACACTAACAAACATTTTGAGATTTAACACAACAATTTTTTAAGACATTGTTAAAAGAGCGAAGACATTTTTTTCGTCTATCAAAAAAAAAATTCAATTCAATTCTCAATGTTAGTACTCATGTTATATATACTATATATATATACAAGCGATGTCGAACCGACACTGTAAAATAATATAACAAATCATACTACCATATAGTACAGTTGCAGCATATATATATATATCGATTATACTTAGTATATTAGTACTAAACAAAAAATATTTATTATGTACAAAATTTGTGCGTTTTTAATGTTACAATACAATATATATATATGTATATATATATATATATATTTTAGAAGACATGCATACGATGCCCTATTATTAATTTATTACCAGTGCATGTGTGTGTGTGTGTGAATGTAAACCCCATTTAACCCTCCTGCTCCCTGTATTATAACAATCCAAAAAAAAAATGCATCTGAGTTTTTTGGCGCCTTTTGTTAACCAGTTTAGACTTATACATATACACTTAATACTAAGTTTAATCTTTGCAGCAACTCTTTTTAAGACCCTGTACATACACTGTAATAACTTTTCGTAGTTTTTGTATATTTGATTTTGTTGTTGAAGAAGTTTTTTTGTTGCCACCAAGTTGCACAATGAAAACAAAAAAGAAAACAATTTATATATATATGAAGATATATGTTTAAACATTTACACAATTATTAATAATTATTTATTTGTTCTTATTTTTAACATGAAATGTTTAAGTAATTAATGCTACAACAAATACTGCCCCGACTTAATGTTTGTTTAATGTTGATTTTAACTTTGCTTTTTGTTGAACAACATACAAATTGATATATCTAAATATATATATGCATATATGATGTGATAACTATAGTTAAACTTAAACACACACACACACAAACGCACACACACACACATTACAAAATGAAATTATGTTAATTATAAAGAGAATATGGAACAGAAAGATATATATATATATATATATTATTTGTGGTATGCAAAATGGTGCTAAATCCAAATATATACTTTAAATGTCAAGCTATATCCCCACAGAGACCACACAGAAACAGAGTGAGAGAGACAGAGAGAGTGAGAGAGAGAGAGGGAGAGGGAGAGAGAGATAACAGCTTTTTTGAACTTATGTATGTGCAATATAACTAGTTTTTGGTTTAAGCAAAAGTGGAATATACTATATATACGAAGTGAATACTTTTCGGGCGGGCTCTAAGGCAAACCATATATATATACTATACAAATAGTTATACTATATATAAACGAATGAATGTTAGCATATCACAACACACACACACACACACATATATATATATATATATATATATATATACACTATATATATAGCTGATCTATTAGTAGATACGAGTTAGTTTTTCTCTGTGTCTATTTCAAAACAAAAAATATTCAAACGTCAAAAATAATAATATTCAAAATAAAAAAACACAAACAGCAAACAGTTAACATAATCAACCACCCACCTGCCCACCCGCTTCCAACCCCCCCACACACATATTTATTAATTTTGTACCCTCAAACGAAGACTACACAAAAAACACCCAACAATTGTTTTTTATTATTTTTTTTTATTAACTTTGTTCAACTAATCTTAAAGCCGAGCAATTTTAGCGCATTTGTTTCAGTTCGATATATATATATAAGGAAAAGTTATAAACTTTTAACTAGTTTCAAATGTGTAATCTTAGTTCTTAAGCATTAATCATAACTTGTATTAATAAAACGCAATACAAATAATTTTAATTTTATTTATATGAAAAAAAAAAACGAAAAAACAAAAGAAAAAAAAATATGAGTTTAATTAACGCTAAGCAAATTGAAGCAAGTCTCAGTTGCTTGCAGCATTTGTTACAAATCTTTTTATATATATATACATATATGCTAAAAAAAATAAAAAAAAATCACAACTTTTTTTAATAAAAAACATTCTATCCATAATGCCAGCATTATATTAATTTCAAATGAGTGCAAACAACAACAAATAATTACAAAATAATATAATAAATAACCCATAATGATAACTGAAGAACAGGCAAAACTCAAACGACACAATTTAATGCAAAATAAAATTCAATTTTATGGAAACGAAAAAAACAAAAAAAAAACAACAAAAAAAAAATGGTGATCACTTTTTTTACTTTCTTTTCTGAATTGTGCTTCCGAACAAATACTTTAGGGGTGCCCCAAATAGAAACTTATCATTCATAGATATATACACACACACACACACACACACACATACGCACACTCACACACACACTCACACACATACATACATATATACATGATCCATACACATTTGTGCATTGTGTGTCAAATTTTCAAACCTCGGTCCAATTTCCTGTTTTTTTTTTTTATATATATATATATATTTATTTACTTAATATATTTTTTATATATATGTATATGTATATATATGTCTTTATTATACTTTTATATACTTTTAAATCATCGCTCATATATATATATATATTTTTTTTTAGGTTCTTACTTTGAGTTAAGTACAAAAAAGAAATGCAAAAACGAAATAAAGTTAATGTTAACTTACACACACATACACAAAACACACACACACATGCATATATATATAGTATATATGTTAAACTATTTCAGATCAATTGTGTTTACCATTTGTGCTTAAAACTTTATTATAACTACAATATATACATATATATATATAGAAATATATATATCTTATTCAATGTACTTTATCATAATTTGATGCAGCCGATTTGTGACTAATTTCATTTATACGAACTATATGAAATCAATCGAAATCGATAACATTTTCCAACGGAGGCATTTTTGATTATATATTTGATTTTTTTTATAGAGTTGAAATATTATTTATGTTTTAAATTTTGCACGCTTGAATGTGAAGGGAAAGAAAAGTTTCAATTAGGCATATCTGTTTGTATTTCTATTATTATTATTATTATACTTTGATTAAGTTGCTTGAACGTAGTTAGCCGATCCACCTGCATACATATATATATATATATTCTTTATATGTATAGTTTGTTTTTGTTACTTTTCTGTATTTAGTTTTTAGTTTTTTTTTTTTCGACAAAATTACTTTTTTTTTTTGCTCACAAAACGATACTCAACTCTATCTATCTCTTTCTATCTTTTATCATAAGTCTGTCACTCTCTCTCTCTCTCTGTCTCGCTCTCTCTGTTTCTATCTGTCCGTCACACTCTCTCCTGTCTTATCCTTATCATAGAAGAAATTTTTTTTTACCAAAATTCAAAAAACAAAAATAAACCAAAAAAAAAAATCCAAAAAAAAAAAAAAGATTCTATTTCTCTGGGCTGATTTTCGACCCGCTCGACGGGCTGTTGTGTGTCTGTTCTTCTCTTTCTCGTTCTCGACACAGGCGTCAACGCTCGCCACCATCTCTCGACACCGCTCTCGACCTCATCCTCGGCCTCGCCCCCGCCGCCGCCGTCGCCGTTCGGCATGCACTTGTCGGCGGCCCTGAAGAGCGAATACCATCATCCCTTGCACTATATCCGTGCCGCGGGCAACGGCCATCCCAACAACACCGGCGGCACACCGCCCGGCCACGCCTACAATCAGACGCAGTCGGCCGCTACACCCTCCGGCACCGGCCACAACTCGCATCACACGATGTCGTACCACAACATGTTTACGCCATCCCGCGATCCGGGCACCATGTGGCGCTGCCGCTCCTGCGGCAAGGAGGTCACCAATCGCTGGCATCACTTCCACTCCCACACCGCCCAGCGCTCCATGTGTCCCTATTGCCCGGCCACGTACAGCCGGATCGATACGTTGCGTTCGCATCTGAGGGTCAAGCATCCGGATCGTTTGCTCAAGCTGAACTCCTCCATCTAAGCCACAACTACAACTACAACAACCGCAACAACTACAACAACATGTTAAGGATATAACAAGAAAGAAAAAAAAATGAAAAAAGATTTGTTAAGCCATTTTTCCTACTAACTTGTAAGTTCTTTCTGTCTCGGATCGTCTCCATCATATATACAACAACAACAAAAAACAACTATATATATACCATATAATTGTAATTCATTGCATTTAGTCGCGTTTAAAGTCGCTTTTGTACATTTTCCGCTTACTTCTCCGATTTTTCTTTAACGCAATAACCCAAAATATATAGAACCGAAGATGCTAAACACAAAACAAAAAAAAACTATATAAAATACCTACGATACAGCAGGCATAAACATATATATATATATATAAACCAGAACATACCTAGCTATAAAATCTTCTTTTATATATATATATATAAATTGATGTGTAAACTAATCAAAAGTTGGCTCTTAATGGTTTCGATTGCTTGAACTTGAACTAAAAAAAAAAAAAAAATTAAGATTAGAGAAAAAAAACAAACAACTTGAATGGTTTCTGCGGGTCGTTTCCTAATACGAATAAATGTAAATCGGTAAATGTTGAACTCAAAAGAGTGTACCCGAAGCCAAAACCCTAAGGAAAGTCACACAGTCACACCTACTCGTACTACTCATATATACTATATTATCACATTAGTTTTTAGTTTTGCAAAAACATACATACTAAATATACAAGAAAAACAAAAACAAAATATATAACTATTTACATATATTTTTTAATAATTTTTAAATATATTTTGCAAAAAGAAAAGAAGAAGAGTACATACTTATATTATTACTCAAAGAACTACGAAGAAATTTTGATATACCTCAGATGCATTTCAGTTTTATTGTTGATTGATTGCTTAATTTTAATAAAAACAAAATATAATAAAATAGTATATTAATTTTAAACGAAAAAACAAATCAAATGTTTTTTTTTTTATGAATGTGTTTTTAAATGCTTTTTTTGTATGGTTAAAGTTCTTGTTAAGTTGTAAGTTTTTGATTAGACTAAATGCGAAACACTTGAAACCACCTCACAATTTTGTTAAACATTTAACTTAAGCTTGCTTATATAATATATATATATATATATATATATATATAACGTAAAAATGCATATGAAATATTTCATATCAAAAGCAACTAAATTTAATAAAAACTAAAAAAGAAAAAGCTTTTGAAAAATCGAAAAAAAAAAATATAAATATATATAAAACTAAGTTTAGTAAATGCGATTTGGAACTCATCGGAACATTTTGAGCACTTTATAAGCATTAAAAAATATATATATTAAAATTAAACGTCCCCTGCATAAATGTAATAATTTTAAACATTTTGTGATAAGCAAAATTATGGTTTGGCACTTATTGAAATTAATAATGGCAAAAAAAAAAAAAAAAGTAAATAAAAAAAAATCAATGTGATATTTTCGGCACAAAACTTTACATAACAAAATTATAAAGAAATTAAAAAAAAAACAAACAAAAACAAAACAAAAGAAGCGAATATAATTAAGGAAAGGCAACATAGATATATATGCAATGTTTATTTTTTGGTTATTACATTTGTGTTGCTTGCCTTTTGATTATATAGTACATGCTATATATGTTTAGGATCATAATTATCAAAATTGTTTATATTTCGGCCCAAAGCACAAAATGTATAAAATAATTTCTTAGCTTATAATTTTAAATGCTATTTTTATGACTTTAGTTTCTGTTTTATTTTTTAAGTTATGTATGTGTGTATATAAAAATATATATATGTATGTGTATGATTATAATTTTATTTAGTTTTATGACTATTTACTTTACATAAACCAACAACAACAACAACATCTACAACAACAACAACAGTTGCAGGCAAACACAAAAACAACACACACAGATTTATGTACCAAAAATGTAATAAATATGAAATTATATTAAAAAAAACAACAACAACAACATACAAACACACTACATACTCTACGTATCTAGAATGGGAATACCCTTACTATACTATATACTATAACCAAAGTAATGCTAAACGCTTTAGCAACTGGCAACAATGGAGTATTTTTATATATATATAGTAAAAACCTAAAAAGCTTATATAGGGGCTTACTAACTGAAGAATAAAACAACAAAACGTACATTGATCAACTTTGCACCACACAAAACAAAATACGATTCGATGTCATTATTTTCTGCACTCGAAATTTATATTAATAACTAGAAAAACGGACAAAATATTAACAACTAATCGAAATACATGCTAAAATGCATATATATATATATATATGTGTGTATATATGTATTTGCTCCTTTTATAATAATATGATAAACAAATTTTTTTCGTCGTCTAACAGTTTATACTATATAAAACAATATACTATATACATTATACAAGTATATGCATATACATATTGGAAATTTATTCAAATTTAATTCAAAATATACATCACTAGCAGCATTTTAATGTCAACAAAACTTAAACCAAATAAACTTTACGATTATTATTAATCTAACTTAGTTTAATATGGGCATAAATATAATTAGATACCCTTTCAGTAGAACTTGTTGGAAGCACAATTCATAGCGTTAGGCTTGTCGGGTTCATATTTTCAGCTTACTGTATACATTTTTCAATAAGTATAAGTTATGGTAAGTATGACTGTTACAGGCGCAACTAAGCAGTAAGTACAGATTATTTTTCGCGCCTTGTTTTTCGATTCTTAACGATTTATTCCACACATTTGAATACAGAGTTGCCACTTCGGCAAAACGAAGACAGAGACAGGCACAGTTATATGACAGTATTTTGTATAGTATTTTTTATTGGTGTTTTTCTGTTAGCGTTTTTGCGGCCACACTGACGCCGCAGTGCGCAGTTTTGGGATTTTTTAACAGGATTTGTGTGCCCATATTTGCAGTGAGTGAAAATATCAATGTAAAAATACGAAATTAAAAATACAGACGCAAAGAATATAAGAAAACGGTATAGCAGCAAAAGACGCGGGATTATTTTTATAGCTAAGCAAATTACAACAACAAATTAAAACAAAGAACGGCGTAAGTACACAGAGAACAGTAAATTGTTCTGGCCAGTGCAAAAATTCGCGCGGTGCGCTGAAAATTTTGCATAAATTTGTGAATTATATCTGTGTGAGTGCGAGTGTGTGTGCGTTTGTGTGTATGCGCGCGTGCATCTGTGTGTGAGTAAAGTGTTATAGTGTGTGTGTGTGCGTGAGTGTGTGTGTATTGAAAAATCCATCTCTTCGCTACGCATTTCACCCCTCAAGAGCTGGTGTTGCTGCTGCTGCTGCGCTTGGCCCTTCGCTAGACAACTTCAGGGTCATTGGTGAGCAAAAAACTGCATCAACACAATGGAGCGTATGACGCGTATGTGGACACATAAATGCTGCATCTTCATCTTCCGACCACCCTCCCCACCCGCCCCGCACCATCTTTGTGCACCCCTAAAATGACGCCCACGTAATGCAACGCTTCTTGCCTACCGCAAAACCACCGCCACTGACCCGTTTTTTGCGCACTCATTGATCTTCTGCCTCTTCTTGTGTATCTGTTGTCTGTACAGGTTAAACCGGCTAAGCCGTAAGTGAACGACCCTTAAAAACATGCAAAACGAAACGGAAATGTGTTATGCAAGTGCAAAATGCACAAAAAATTGAAACCTAAATAATAAAAAAAATAATTAAAATGTGCGTGTGCCAAAATGCAGGTTTTTTGCTGTACCTGTATCCGTTTTGGGTCAAGTCGCACTGTGGCGCATTTTTTTTTCCGCTCTTTTTCGCGCTTTTTATTTTTTGTTTATATTTACATACACTTTTGTTTTTGCCTACGTATTGTTGTTGCTGTTATTTTGCCGCTGACGCTTTTTGTCCGATATGCGTGTTGGAATCAAATAAATATTTTGTGCGCGTTTTACTCATAGTACATATGTACATATGTGCATATCGTCGATATACTGTTTTGGTATCTTGTCAATTCATTAATCACAGACACTTCAAAGACTTTCTGTCTGCGCTTTAACAAATTTGATTCGATAGTTCATAAATCGTGAAAGCGCATATGTATGTGTTATGTGTATGTGCATGTCAATGTATTGCTCTTCAAAATATGTTTGCTTTGGCTCTGATGTGTTGTTGTTTTTATACTTGCACTGAGGGTATCGATACTTTTGCTTGTGATAGGCAGAAAACGATTCGCTTAGTGCCGTTAAGAGTTATGAATCAGATTTGGAACGAGAAATCTTAAAGAAAATCGATTCGAAACCATTATTTAACTATTTTAAAAAATAGAGTGAGTATTAGGTTTGAATATTGTCACATTTTTGTTAGGGTATGCGAGCTTTGGCAGCTTTTCCTATTTGATTTTTGGTTTTTAAAGGCCTGTTGATGTTTCGGCCCAAGAGAAAATAGTTTTTGGAGCACACACACAGTTGAATTCTGGCGTCCGCCGTGAGCGCATCTATATAGCGACGACAACGGATCGTAAAACCATTTAACGGGGCTAGTGCGTGGATTTATTTATAGCATATGTGCTGATCTTAATACTTTTCGGAAAATTCAATTTCCAATTAAGCAAGGAATACATAAAATATATATATATATATATATATTTGTTGATTTGCAACATTATATAACTATGTAAATTGTTTGGTGGCAAGAAACACTCAAAATGTCCAACAAATTTCAACGCAACTCGCCCCAGATGGCGCCCGTTGGCAATGGCGGGGGCGGTGGCGTGGGCGTGGACACCTCACCCGTCTCCTCAACGGCAACGAGCAATCAGCCACGGAAACGCGTCAAACGCTGCTGCAGGAACTTCGTCACCTTCATGTGCACCCAGGTGGGCGTGGGCGCTCTCATCGTGTTCTATGCGATCTGTGGCGCCTTTGCGTTCATGCACATTGAGCGCGAGTATGTGGACCAGACGGCGGCACATGTGCTTGAGTTGCGGCACAATTGCTCGCAGCGCTTGTGGAACATAACGGAGGAGCATAATCTAATTGACAAGCCCCGCTGGCTGAACGAGACGAATGCGGTGCTGCGGGACTATCAGCTGCACATAGCTGTGATCATCAAGAATGGCTATGTGGGACGCAGTCCGGCGCAGATCTGGAGCTTTCCGGCTGCGCTGATGTTTTGCCTGTCGGTCATCACCATGATTGGGTATGGGAACATGGCGCCGCGTACGCCCTGGGGCAAGGGCTTCACTGTCATCTATGCCACCTTTGGCATACCGCTCTATATACTGTACTTTCTGAATATGGGACGTGTCCTGGCGCGTTCCTTTAAGTTTCTGTATCGTTCGTTGCACGATTGCACCCAGGAGCGCAGCTACGAGTCCCGCCTGGAGGCCTTGGAGAGTGGCAGTCTGCGCAAGAAGATCATTGTGCCGTCGACCGCCTGCCTGTGGGTCATCATCTTCTATGTGCTCACGGGCACCATCATGTTCGCCAACTGGGAGAAGTGGAGCTTTCTGAATAGCTTCTACTTCTGCATGACATCGCTGTGCAAGATCGGTTTCGGTGACTTTGTGCCGGGCGCCTCGCTGACCACCGCTGCCGATGTGGATGCGGCAACGCAAAAGCTGCGCGAGGACATTGCCGCCGATCCCAATGAGCTGAGCGATCTGCAGCGCATCACCGATCAGCACTCGAAGCTGGCCATTAACTTTGTGTATATGCTGCTGGGCATGGGCCTGGTCGCCATGTGTCGCAATCTGATGCGCGAGGAGGTGCGCGTCAAGGTCAGGGAGATGAAGGAGGATGCCAAGCTGTGTGTGGAGGATACGCGTCTGCGTTTCGTTGGCTGCTGCGGCGATCCGCGTGATCTCTATGAAAATGATTATTATTAAAAAGCGGAGTGCTATGTGTGTGTGTGTGTCTTAGAGTGTGTGTGCGTGTGCGTGTGTGTGTGTGTGTGTGTTAGTTTGGCGCTTCCTTCTCAAACATTCGATATCCACAGCTCACCATTGATCAATTTCTGCAACTGCAAGAGCGTATACGTAACTTTGAGGGCATGCTTGGCGGCAGCAGCGGGGAGCGTTTATGCACGCCAAGCACTTCGGCCGGACCATTTCGCATCTTCTCCGTGGCCGGCTTCCAGAATCGGGCCAACGACATTGTCTACTGTCCGCCCATCGTGCGTACACAGTCGCCACATGTGGACGACTCGAAGGCGATCATCTATTTTGGCGGCGATGTGCAGGACTTTCCGGAGAGCATGGAAACGAATCGCGATAGTCGCGGCTACATGAAATACAATCTAGAGAACTCTGCGATATTGCTGCGCGAAGCATTTCCGCGATCACACATTATAGTCATACGGCCCGTTCGGTAAGGGAATATATATAAATGATGTTCTTTTTTTAGAGGTATAGAACTTTGAAACGGAATATTTATATTTTTTTATTGATATGAAATTTACTTTATTCGAAAGACAAACTTCTGGCATTATAATATGGCATATGCGGTGACCAAACTTTTCCTTCAATAAATTAATTGTGGCACGAGCTGTGTGACATGTTGCGCCGTCTTGTTGAAACCACAACTCCTGCACATCATGGTTGTTCAATTGATGAACGAAAAAGTCAGTAATCATCGGGGTCACCATTGACTGTAACGTTCTGGCCAGCATCGTTTTTAAAGAAGTACGGACCAATAATTCCACCAGCCCGTAAAGCACACCAGAGAGTCAGTTTTTCTGGATGTAACGGTGTCTCAACATACACTTGAGGTTTATCATCACTCCAAATACGGAAGTTTTGTTTATTGACATATCCATTCAACCAAAAGTGAGCTTCATCGCCAAATGTGAAAAAGTGAAATGCCAAACCAAACTAAACGTAAATCAATTAACAGCTGACAAAATGGGCGCCAGTTAAAAAAGTGTGGCCAACTTCAAGTTCTATACCTCTAAAAAAAAACATCCTTTACTATTTATAAAATGTTTAACTATTGTTTATTTTTTGTATTTAGAATGGAATTCAAAACGTTTAGCTGCTTTGACAACTTCGTGCGCGGCAATAATGCTGGTGTGCCGGATCATACGCCCATGAACCATGCGTTGCAACACTTAGAAAAGTAAGTGCCACAAACCTAATTCAAACACAAAACGTTTTCTGAACTCTTCTCTTTGTTTTGTCAGACTGCTGCAGAATCTATCGCAACGCCTGATCTCAATACCCGAGAACGAAATCCTCGATCAGGCGGCACAGGCAGCGGCCGCAGCGGCTGCTGTTGCTGCTGCCGCCGCTGCAGCTGCCGCAATGACGCTGTCGAATACGACGCTTAACTCCGAGACGGGCTCATTCGCAGCGGCTGTGAACAGTGAGAGTAGTAGTCAGGAGATGGATATAGATATATTGCAGGTGCAGGAGAATGTAACGGTCGATGCCGATGGTGCCGTCATCTTTCCCATTATCTCCGCTAGTCTTATGGAAACAAATAATTCAACGGCTGCTGAAAACGTTAACAATGGCAACAGCAAAGAGGCGAACGCTATTAGCCATCAGGTGTTTAACAATCAGCTGCAGCAACAGATTGCCACAAAGGCGGCGAACAATGTGGGGCACTACAACAACATAAACAGCACTAGCAGCAGTAGCAGCAGCAGCGGTGGCAGCCACATGGATTGTTCGGCTTTGGAGCCGACGCTCCCAACGCAGCCGCAACAGCCGCGACCGGCAACGCCAACATCCGAGCACAATCCGTTGTGGTGGCGCGAGAATCTCAATCTGGACAAGTCCAAGCTGGTGCTGATTGGCTTCAGCAAGGGCTGCGTCGTGCTCAATCAAGTGAGTCACAATCGGTGTAAAAATCGCTGACAACTTCCTTCAATCAAAAGCCAACAAAAGGATCTTGCAACTGAAACTGTTTTGTTGTCGTTTTCTTTGCAGTTTATCTATGAGTTTCACTATCTGAAAACGCTGACGCCGGACGACAGCAGCATGTGCCGGCTACTCTCGCGCATAACGGATATGTACTGGCTGGACGGCGGGCACGGTGGCCAGAAGAACACATGGATAACATCACGTAGTCTGCTCGAGACACTAACCCGAATGGGTAAATTTGGTTTATAAAATATTTCTATCTTCATACTCAACTAAATCTTTCATTCATTGTCTAGGCATGAACATACATGTGCACCTGACGCCGTATCAGGTGCAGGATGATCGTCGGCCCTGGATACGCAAGGAGGAGAAGCTATTTACGGAAATGCTGCGCCGTTTGAATGCGCCAATCACGCGGCATCTGCACTACGATAACCAGCCGGCGAATCTGATGACGCACTTTGAGGTGCTGCAAGCCTTCTGCCAGCACGTCCACTCACTGAATCAACAGCAACAGCAACAACAGCAGCTGCAGCAGCCGGCTGGCAATGAGCTGCCCATTGTGGCAACCAACAATGGAGCGGGCAGCGATGTTGCCAACAATCTGATGGATGCCAGCGAGGAGTCAAAGTGACAGCTTCAATTGCATCCACATCATCATCATAGGCGGCGTTTGCATGCGATGCGCAAAAGCGCCGCCGCAGCCAAGCGTTTGCAGGTGCAACAGTTGCGGCAACGCCAAAAGCTGCTACTTGCCACTGAGGGCGCCGCAGCGACGTCGGCGGAGTCTTCGAGTATGGCCGCTTTACTGATATCGTCAGCGGTGACACTTAGTGGTGCATCCACTTCGACAGCGGCAGCGGCAGCGGCTGCTACGGCAAGCCTTGTAAATAATCATCATCAAAGCCATATGCAACTATTGCCACTGCAACAAGACAATGTGGTGCGGCCAAACCAACAACAACAGCAACAGCAGGAACCACAACAACTGCAGGAAGAACAGCCACACACACACACACATAAGCATTCACACAGGCATCACCATCGCCACCATCATCATCATCATCATCATCACCATAATCATCGTCACGATGAGCCAAATCATACGCACAACCATCATCACTGTCGCTCGAAACGCAAATTGCAAAAATTGTATTATACGCTTTGCCGTTAGACTTGTACACCTTATGATTAATTAACTATATACATACATTTTATGCAACGTAATGTATTTTGTTTAAGAGTAGCTTAAGCTAAACTACTCAACACTCTTTTTATATATGCCTACAATATATATATTGTAAAGTTAAGGCTTAGGTTCAAAAGTCGTGTCAATTGTGCTGAAACAGATTCTAATTGTGTATATTTTACAGATCGTCCAAACTATTTATTTATTTTATTGTATTGCCCCTCGTATACATATCCCACTACACTATCTTTGATTGGCTATATCAAAACAAAAATCTCCTCAGTGCAATAATACATCATTTTTTTTTTTTTGTAGTAGTAGTTTTTTGTTTTCTTTTTACGTTCATCTATTTAAAATGTATACGCGATAAAATGATCTAAAGACGTTAGTTAGAAATGTTTCGATCATGCTAATATAACAATTAATCCACACAAACACACACACACACATAGAGAGCCGCAAGTATCCAAACAATATTCAATATAGACAGCAAAACAAAACAAAAAAAATCTGATTAAGTATTACTTAGCGTTAAGTGAGCGTAATTTAAGTTCCAAAACCTTACAGCGTATAAGCTTAACAAAAAACAAAACTAAAACCTAATAGTAATGCCTTTATTGTACTTTATTTAATATGTTTTGTACAACTATTTTGCTCTATGTATTGTGTACGTAGTTCACCATGTAATGCAAAGTTCTAAGTAGACCATCTCAATGAAAATAAAACAACTTTTATATTACACAAACACGTTCCTTAATAAAAACGAATGCCACTAAGATCCACACCTATCACCTATACTACATAAATGCAAAACCGACTTATTGTATGTTTCCAAGAAATACATACATGCAAAGTGATGATAAAAACTTAAAAAAAAAAACCAAAAACAAAATATTGCTTATAATCGAATAACAACCATTTCGTACCTTTGTAGAATTTGCAGTTCAAAATTGACCGTAAAAAAAGCTTGAAACAAAACTAAATACAAAAATATATATGCCTCGAATTTTAAACCAAAAACAAATTGATAATGTTTAGAGGATTAAGCGTCTACTTCATAATACAAAAAAAAAATAGAGTTCTATATGTAAAACAGTCTTCTGAATTATGCAAAAGTCTAGTAATAAAAGAAACAATGCATAAACCGAATGGACTACAAGCTTAATGATCTTATCGTAGGGAGAGAGGGAAAACTTTGATTTCTAGTTTTTGATTTATTTGCAATGTTTAATTACTTATTGCTATTGTTTTTTGTGTTTTATTCAATCTACTTAAAGTTAATGCCCAGCTTTGTTGTTTAATTTAAATAAATTACGATATTGTAAAAAATAGTCTACAAAAAATATCATCTTGTGATGCGCTTGTAACAAACATCATTTTCTAACTCGTTTGGAGTAATCTTTGAGATGCGAGTGAGAGAGTTTGGTAGCTATAGAGTCCATATTGGTGACTACGCACATCTGTTTTGGCATTTGGCATGTGTTGTCCACTCGTCGCTGCCGTCGCAGCAATCACAAACGTTGTCGTTCACCCGCGACGTAAAGACCCAGACGTCCAGGCCACGACCCGTGATATGTCTTTTTTGGTATTTGCAGTAGAAGCGTCCGTTGGCGCAGGCATTTGTGCTTGGCTCGTCGCTGCCATCGCCGGGACAGTCGCAGTAGTTATCGTTGAGATGGTTAAATGCAATCTCCTTGCTGCCATCGAGACACTTAAACATGCCTCTGTAGTTGGGCTTGTATGAGTCATAGTCGAAAAGACGTATGCCCCTGAATATCGTAAACGTGGCCATTAATTGTATGATCGTACATGGCTGAAGCATATTGTTTGCTTACCGTATAATCTTTATGGAGTCAGCATCTTGGGTTGCGGGCACTGCGAAATCGGAACCGCCACCACTAACGATCGCGCCACCCCCTCCGCCAACGCCTCTTCCACCGCCTCCTCCTCCGCCGCCATCAAAATCATCAACATCAAGCTGTTTGCTCCCCAGGGACTGCATCATTTCTTTGTGCTTGCGTCTTAGCTGCTGCACGCTGGGCAACTGATTCAGCGAAAAGGCCTATTATTTACATATTGTTATATACATACATATATATATATATTGTTATTAACACACAACAAACGCCAAATTGTTTACCAACCTGATAGGCAATGAACGAGATTCCAACCAAAAATATTAAAAGCATAAACAGTTTTGATTTGTCCTTGTAAAATGGCTTGAAGTAAATATTCTCGCGTTTTACCCATGTCTTGCGCATTTTTCGTGATTTGTGGTTTATTGTTAATATTTATTAAAAGTTTTGCAGGTTTTTTTTTTGTTTACTTGTTTTGTCAGTCAGCATCGGCTATGTGGCCAGGTATCGTACATAAAAACAAAGTCTTAACCCTTATGTGTGCATCAACACATCTATTATGTGTACACTTTGTTTAAATTTATTACTTGTGCTTATTAATTTTAAAATAGTTAATGTTCAATTGCTTGTTTTGTTAGCGACTTTAATATGTTGTGTACTTTGTGTACTAATTTATTGATACAATTTAGATAATTTGATTGCAAACACGCAATGGGTGTTAAATGACACCTCTGGCATGCTTGCTGGTTAATGTTTTTGAACAGCTGTTTTTTTTTCGCCAGTGTGGCAAAAGATTGCATTTGACAAACAAACGTTTGCCAATACTGCTAGAGAAAAACGTAGAACCAAATACATGCAACAAAAACAGATACTTATAATGGGAATAATGCAATAAAGTTCGAATACGTAGCGCTAAAAGTGTCCACTAATTGGATTGTTTACCAGAACGCTGGTGACGGGAAACGCACGGACCTGAAGTAACAAATAAACGAAGCAATACACAAATACAAACAGAATGAAGGCGACGACAGCAACAACTTCAACAGGCAATAAAACGCGACTTACAAGTCTCACCGAGGATATATGCATAATACCCGAGGATGCGCCCTATCGTGCCCGCCTGCACTATCTATTCGCCCAGATCGAAAAGGAGTTCGATCAACTCTACTTGGAGAACCAAAATCGTGAGTAGTATAATCGCTCCGAGAAGTGTTTTACAGATAATACTGTTCCTTCCAGTACAAGATAAGCTCGACAATGCCACCGCAAACAAAGAGTCAGTTACTCCGCACGATCAGCGCTCCGTAGCGGGTGGCGTTGCCAGCGCACTCGTCCCCTCGGGCAGTGGTGGCGCCTCCTTGGCTGCCACACCGGCCACACCATTGGCACCGCTGGGCGATGAGATTGGCGCCAGCCTGCTGGCAGCTGCCTCCAGCACACACAAGAGTCTCAAGGCCAAGCTAAGCAGCGCCACCGGCGGCAGCAAGCTGAAGACCAGCAACAAAATCAAGGCACAAACGAGCCGGATTGTGTCCAGCTTCAAGGCACAGACGGTGGTCAGTACGGTGGTGCGGGAGTTTGGCGGACACAAGGATGGCATATGGCAGGTGGCCGCCAAGGTGGGTCAACCCATAATTGGTACGGCATCGGCCGATCACACCGCCTGCATTTGGGGCATAGAGAGTGGACGCTGCCTGTTGCAGTATCAGGGACACGCTGGCTCCGTCAACTCCATTAAATTTCATCAGCATCGGGATCTGGTGCTCACAGGCAGTGGCGACGGCACTGCACACATCTGGCAGGCGGCAGTCAACTGGGAGGTGGCCAAGTAAGAAACCATCAAGATATCTAATAATCAAACTAAAGAGATATAAACTTTTTAGAAAGGGTCATTCGTCCGAGGAAGAGCTTGATGACAGCGACGGTCAGTTGGAGGATCGGGATCGTGTTGACTCCTTGCGCACGCCTCTCTGTGAATTTAGTGGCCCAGGTGGTCATCTCTCCGTTGTGGTAGCTGCAGACTGGCTCTCAAGCATGGATCAAATTATCACCGGCAGTTGGGATCGTACGGCCATATTGTGGGATGTGGAGACGGCACAGCCGCTGCAGCCACTGACCGGCCACGATCATGAACTGACACACGTATCGGCACACCCAACGCAGCGGCTGGTTGTGACCGCCTCCAGGGATACTACCTTCCGTTTGTGGGACTTCCGCGACTCGATACCCGCCGTGTCCGTCTTCCAGGGACACACGGAAACGGTGACGTCCAGCGTGTTTGCTCGCGACGATCGGGTTGTGTCCGGCTCCGACGATCGCACCATCAAAGTGTGGGAGCTGCGCAACATGCGCTCAGCCCTGGCCACCATACGCACCGATTCGTCCGTTAATCGCTTGGCCGTATCCACAGGCGGCATTATAGCCATACCGCACGACAATCGACAGATTCGTCTCTTCGATTTGAATGGACAGCGTGTGGCGCGCTTGCCACGCACCAGTCGTCAGGGCCATCGTCGCATGGTCTCGTCCGTGGCATGGGCGGAGGAGCCGCTGCTCAATTGTGATTTGTTCTCCTGCGGCTTCGATCGACGCGTCTTTGGCTGGTCCATAGTGCTGCCCAAGGACAATTGAAAATTACTTAAGCGTCAAGTACGAAACACTAAAATGCTTCCACATGCGCGCTACGTTGGGTTCAGGCTGTGGTGCGAATATTTCGAAACTTCTTCTAGCCCATTTATAGCTTAATTTGTTGCTGGTTAAGTAGAGACCCTGTTACTAAATATAGTGTTAAAATATGTGTCTTGTTTTGGAGTTGTTTTTCTCTGTGTGTAATTGTGCTGTAAAACAATTTTTTTTACCCGCGAATACAGTAATAAATTACAATGTAAATTTTTAAACACTCAATCTTTTAATGATTATAAATTATAAATTTCTACCAGCATCTATTAAGTAGTCTCGTGTATGCAGTAGTCTGTCGACCAAAATGAAGTCTGGCAACTCTGTATAACGGCACTTATTTTCTTGTGCTCTTCATTTTGACAACAACAATTTGGTGTTTGGTATTGCCGAGCGTCGCAGTTATTTTTGCCAAAGAGTAAATGAGATGTTAACTCTTGAGTGTTTACAAGTAGGCGGACAAAATGAGTGTAAGCGATGATCAGCACCGGTATTTGAGTAACTTTAAATATGACAGCGGTATTGCAGCACTACAAAAGGACATCGAGCATTTTTATAGTTCACATCGTTTGTACGCCGACGGAGTAGATGAGCAAAGAGGAAGTGCAACGCGTTGAAAACTAACTGCATAGCCTTGTGCCAACAATAAGAATGTAGTATTAACATAATGTTATTTTAACAGCGAAGGGAAACTCTGGTTTCTTCTCTTGGTTTACATTCTCATTGCCTTTTGCCTCTGGTGCACATCAATCTATTACATTCTCTTTGATTTTTATTTATGATCAATTTATGTTAGTTAGCTACTTTCGTTTTACGCGCCTTTTCAATCACCACATTTTGACACTCGATACTTTTTTCAACTATCGATAACAGATGTTCGAATCCGGCAAGGCAGAATCAGCTGTTGTCAAGTGTTGTGTAAACGCTGGCCCTCGATAAAAGAGAACTGGCCGAACGCATTTTCATAATTGTAAATACATAACTAGTTTTATAATCGTATATTAAGGATATGTTGAACATATTGCGACAGCGTCATGCGACACTTGCAAATGCCGCACAGCGTTGCCTACACACCACATCCTGCCGGCCGGGCTACATTGTGCTGTAAGTTTCGAGTTTTTAGTGGTGTAATTTAATGATCACATTTTTGCCGCTCACAGCGTGCCGGAAATCGGTGAAGAGGGTCAAATGGGCGAAGGACTGTTGACGCCAAATGGTTTGCCCGCCTTCAGTGACATCACCATCGAGATGTGCCTGGGCGCCATTGG